>PVIY010014406.1:6822-56665 GCA_004026745.1 Myrmecophaga tridactyla | reverse complement strand
TGACACTATGAAGCAGAGAGTCCACCAGCCAGCGACCTTTGGAGATAAAGAAAGAAGACGCCTCCTGGGGAGCTTCTTGAAACCAGAAGCCAGGAGAGAAAGTAAGCAGATGATGCCGTATTTGCCATGTGCCCTTCCAGCCAAGAGAGAAGCCCTGACTGTGTTCGCCATGTGCCTTCTCACTTGAGAGAGAATCCCTGAACTTCATCGGCCTTCTTGAACCAAGGTATCTTTCCCTGGATGCCTTTGATTGGACACTTCTTTAGACTTGTTTTAATTGGGACATTTTCTTGGCCTTAGAACTGTAAACTAGCAACTCATTAAATTCCCCTTGTTAAAAGCCATTCCGTTTTTGGTATATTGCATTCCAGCAGCTAGCAAACTAGAACAGGAAGTTTGGATTTTTACTTTTTACTTTTATTCTTTTTTTAATTAATGAAAATGTTCAAAAATCTATTGTGATGATGAATGCACAGCTATATGATGATACAGTGAACCATTGATTATACAATTTGGAAGACTATATGGTATATGAATATACAATGTATCTCAATAAAATTGCATTAAAAAAGTGCATACCTGCTTATAAAAATGTAGTTTTAATTTAATTTAATTTAAAAAGCCTTAATAATGGCCTCTAATCCACAAAACTTTGTAAGACAAAATAAAATATTTCCTTTTTTTCAATTTATGCTTGTTTTCATATTCTTATTTTATTTTTCTCAAAGGGTAAAAATTTGAATTTAACTTTAAGGGCTGTTATGTGTGAAAACCGAAGAAGTAATTACCATATTCTAAATATAAGCGAAGTGTTTTGAAAGCATTAAATTCTGGATTCTATGTAAGGAAGGCAGATTACCTGCTTCTAATAGTCAAAATAAAGAACCTTCAAAAATATTTTTTTGCTTTCAGTTCACAAAAATATGTATTGATTTGATATCACCTTTCCTAATTTATACTTGTATTGAGAGAGGAATGAGTATTGGGTGAATATGCTACAACAAATCGTATTCAATAATCCAATAATTATTAAATAAATGTTTCTCATTTCTTAGTGGCATTCCATTAAGAGTTCTAACATAAGGAGAAATGAAAGCTCTTCTGTTTTCTCTTTTTAAAATGGAACTCATTTTGGATTGCCAATTTATCTTCAAGATTTTTCTCTTATCTGTTTCCAACAGCCATGCTCACCAACAAACCTCTCCCACTCAGAAGCATTGAAATAGACATGCGAAAAATGTGAAAAGGATATATGTCTGTGATAGGAAAACAGGAGTGGGTTGCTTCCCTTCCATCTCCTTCTAGAGGATTAAACTGATACTAATCCTGAAAAGTACACACAGAAAATCACCTTTCCCCGAGCACATATTCACATATGAATTATTTTCATAATAGGGTGGGGACAGGAAGTGGGCTTTAACAGCCATAAATTCAACAGAGAGGAGATTGATTTTTACTTATTAAGATGACAGTTTAAAGCATAAATGATTGTCGGTAGATTGTCAACATGACCATCATTGGGCCAACAGAAGACCCAATAATATCCTTTACTAATAACAATTGCTCAAGAAATAGTGGGAAATAATTTATAGAACATTTGCCAAAAGGACAGAAGACAGGCAAGAAAAGCTGATCTAGAAATCAAAATCTAGGAAGTGATCTATTCTGGTCCCAACTAGACTTAGTTCTACAATGAAGGGAAAACACATTTGACAGTATATAAACTGCTGGCACACCTAGGTACAAAGTATAGTCTTATTAGGAAATGAAAACAAACAACAACAAACAAACAACAACTAATAGAGTAATGCCTGCTTCTGTTCCTAAATGAAATGGACAAGTTGTGTCTAAATCTGAGAAATTTCACTTATCAAATGGGAAGAGGGAACATAATAATGCCTTAAGGGTTGTTGTAAAGTCTGAGCACAGAAAGAGTGCACCTAACTGTTCCCAATAGGTTTGAAGAAACTAATTGACCACTAGTGCTTAGGAAAGGCTGTACCACTCAGGAAATTCCACATTTAAAAAAAATAAACATGACCACAATTTCCAGAGCAAGCCCTATAGAGAAAAAGCAAAAGCTCTCAATCAAGAGCTTTTCACTAATTTCCTGCCTCTTCATTGTAAAGGAGAGGACATTTAAGTTATAAAAGCATTTCTGCTCTTAGCTACGTGTGGTGAGTACCTGAACAATCCTAAGGAATAAGTGGATACACACAGGCACAGATACACACACACACACGCACACACACACACCCTTCAAAAGTATGTCTGAGAGAAAGTGGCTGAGATAGAGTCAGCTCACTCACTAAATATTTAAACCATTCTCTAGCAAACAGGAGTATTTAGATTTTTTTTTTACTAATCATGGTACATCCCCTGGCATTCTCATTTGCCATAAATAAAGGGCAAAATGGTGTTTTAAGCATCAATCCTACACAAATGTTTCTATCTTCTCTTGATCAACTGACATAGATATATTAACCAGAAACATACCTAAATGGATTTGTATAGTAATGAATGTAATAAAATATATCTTTTGCTATAACCTATTTAAATTTATATCTCATATAAGTATCCCTGAACCTAACATTCAAGGATTTATTTTCATTCATCTTCTACAATTTTTAGGGAGAACCCCTCTTTAAAATATAAATTAAAATTGACTTGTTCCTTTTTTCCCATTTGGACAGGAAATTCTATGTTTTGGCCAAGAATTCACAGCTTTACAGGGTCTGTGCTAATTTGAAATTGTTAGGTACCCCAGAAAAGGTTTGTTCTTCTAATCCTGATTCAATATTGTAGGATGGGACACTTTGATAGATTGTTTCCATGGAGATATAATACACTCATTTGTCGGTGTGACCTTTTGATTAAATGGAGCTGTGACTCACTTATTTAAGGTGTTTCTTGATTAGTTTACTGGAGTTCTTTAAACGGGGAAATATTTTGCAGAGAGCTCTGAGGCAACAAAGCTAAAATGAGAACCAGACATTTGAAGATACAGAAAGAAAATGCCCCTGGGGAAGCTGTTGAAACCAGAAGCCAAAGGACCAGCAGACATCAGTCATGTGCCTTCCCAGCTGACAGAGGTGTTCTGGACTTAACAGCCATTCTTGAGTCAAGGTATTATTCTCTGGATGCCTTAGTTTGGATATTCTTATGGCCTTAAAACTGTGAACTGGTAACTTAACAAATTCCCTTTATAAAAGCCATTCCATTTCTGGTATTTTGCATGCTGGCAGCTTCAGCAAACCAAAACAGAGACTTAGAAGAAATACCTTACATGATTGTCTTGTGGTCAGTTCTTATCTAAGATGGATATTAAATTACAGCTCTGGGTTTCTCAAGTCTTCACAAGGTGTCTCAAAATAACTCTTTCCAGAATCCTGTATCTCAAGTATGCATAAACACCTCTCTTTGTTGTTCAGTGTATGGTTAAACAAGGCTGTGATGTTTAACAAAACTTTGCTAATTTGATTCTTTAGCAAAGCCAGTGACACTCAAACTCGGAGAAGAATGGCCCAGAGAACACTAAACAAATACAGTAACTATCCAAAACTGAATTAGAGGTTTTGTTGCCATAGCCTTCCCCCTGAATCTAGGTGAGATGATGGGATATTCTTAGACCTCTGTCCTCACTGAAGATTATAAATAAACAGAAAACAACATGGTATCTGTGAACATCACCATGGCCTATTCTGTTTATGACATCTTGCTGTTAGGACTTAGAGTGAGCAAGCCTCAAGGCTTTGGTAGGAATTATATATCCCAGCAGATGGATGACAACATTCAGGAAAATTCAGGGACCTTTCACCATGACAAGTTTCTGCATGTTCAATATTTGCAATATTCCCTATAGGTCCAAAATGAAATATACACTGCTTTACCTTATACCCCCTACCACTAAGACAGTCAAACATTTGGTGTCTTCTTTGGTCTTTGGAGGCAGCATGTAGTGTATTTGGGTGCCCTGCTCTGGTTCACCAACCAAGAATCACTTGTAAGGCTGACAGTGTGAAGTGGGGTCAATGCAAGTGAAGATCCAGAACTGGGTTCAGCTAGGTCAGGTTTCAATGTAATAAGCCATGCTAATTGGTTCTTATGAACCACTGTCCAGTAATCTATCCTGCCATAACATAGCTCCCCAAATTATAATTACTTAAAGTCACAACAAACTTTTATTTAGCTCATGAATCTAAACTTTGAGAAGGCTGAGTGGAGCTAACTCATGTCTCTTCTACAATGTTTGGGCCTCAACTGAGAAAACTCAAAGGCTGAATGCTGGAATATCTGAGGGCTAGCCAAAGCATTTCTCCATGTAATCTCTTCATATGATCACTCCTTGTAGCTCGAACATCCCCACAGTATGGAAACTTTGGAGTATTTCTTACATGGCTGCTCAGGTCACGCAAGAGGGAAACATGAAAGTTCCATGTTTGAGCTTGCAAGAGACTAGGCTGAGAACTGGCTGAGCATTACTTTTGCTATACTTTATTGGTCACATAAATTAATAAGCTACCCCAAGTTCCTCTAAGTTCCTCACCCCAAGGGAGAGAGGAATTAGAAGACTTTTCAACAACAGTAGTAAAGCATAGGCAGCCGCCTACCTATAATCTACACCACTCAATGAATCCAATAGTATTCAAATTTCCTGTGACTGAACAGACTGCTGTAAGAATCCCTTGGCTGACCCTGAAAATAAAATCCAGCAGAAGCTGTGGACAAAGCCATGCCCTCATTAAAAGTAAGTCTTCTTTTGAGAAACAGTTCTTGATTTGCTGTTAAGTGCCAACAAAGATGGAACATACGACTAGGTGACAACAAGCGATCAAGTAACCTGAATGGCACATCATCAAGGGGTGTTATCTCATCCACTACTACAGGAAATCATGCACAACAATCCTCCATTTCAAAGTGAAAGAGATACTAAATCAGGTTTGGGCAGGTCCTGAGTCATGCTTAGTTACATGGGTCAAGAATTTCACATTACCAGGCTGTCTATTCCTACTGTGTATCACTTACCCCTCATTGTCATTTGGAATTTCCTCTGACTAGTTGATTGAGAAGGAAAAATCTCAAGCCTGGTATACAGATTATTATTCTTAATATCCAGACACTAGCCAAAATTAGATTGAGAGTTCAGAGTTTATGTATGAAACATAGCTTAACCCTAACCTGACTGATATGCCACCTAGCCTGGTTTATCCAAAGTGTCCCCATCCCAGTTAATGAGAACTGCAACATTCCAAATGTTAAAATGAGAACAATAAATGAAATTGGGAAAAGGACTCACAGGCTCAGAGTTGCAGATGAGTCTCCAAACCCACACTGATGGGGAGAAACTGAGATCAGTGTGATGATTCAATGAAATCTCAAAAATATCCAGAAAATATTGTCTCCATGAAGTCCTCGCCTTCTCCTATGAGAAGTAAAAACCAAATTGTGTAAGAAAGAAACCCTGGGAATAAGAGTGTGAGAGACTTTTTGAGGAAGTGAGAGAAAGGAAGTCAAAGGAAGTATTTTAAGAGCAAAATGCAAAGCCTAATGCTGAGGACCCTGTCATGGAAGGCATAGACACATCCTTCCCACGGGGCACACATGGATCTGTCCACTGACATCTTGACCCCTTCACCCCAACTCCCGTCCTGCACACGTGCGCAGAGTTGCCCCACCCCCTGGCACAAACGCCCTGCTCCCACACCTGGCAGGTACTCACAGACATATCTGTGCTACATAACTCCTGCCCTGAACACACATGCACCCCTGCCCCAACCACCCCATAAATGCACACCTATACCAGGTCCCCACTTATCTGACATCACCCATCCCTGACCTATGTTCCAAAACCCCTACAACTAATTCCTGCACCTACACACTCACACATCTGCATCTTGGGCCACCTGGCCCATGCTTCCTGCCCTTCCTGTGCCCTGACCTCTGTGCCACCTATCCCACACCCTGATACCCATGACCCTCATGCTCCATGTGCCCACCCACATCCTGCCTGAGCACCAGACTCCATGTATCCGCTCAGCTTCCCCCACCCAGCTCCTGCTGCACCCTACCACTGTGTAGGGTGTACCACATAGCAGATATCACAGAGATTAAAGATGGTGTCGACCAAATAAAAAATATACTAGAGACATACAACAGCAGATTTGAAGAGGCAGAAAAATTAATAAGCAAATTAAAGGACAGGGCAATTGGTATCACAAACACAAAAAAGCAAATGGCAAAAAGATAGAAAAATTTCAATTGGATCTCAGGAAAATGATGAGCAAAACAAAGCATACAAATATAAGAATCATCAGTAGCTCAGAAGGAGAGGAGAAGAGTAAAGCACTAGGAAGATTAGTTGAGTATATAATGGGGGAAAATTTTCCAGCCCTTATAAAGGACATAAATATGCAAATTGAAGAAGCTCAATGAACTTCGAATAGAACAAATCCCAACAAGCCTTCCTCAAGACATATAATAATCAGTCTGTCAAATGTTGAAGAGAAACAAAAAATCCTGAGAGTGGCAAGAGAAAACAATCTACAGCATACAAAGAAAACTACATAAGACTCTGTTCAGACTACACAACTGGCACTATGGAGATGAGAAGGCACTGGTATGACATATTTAAGATTCTGAAAGAGAAAGACTTCCAGCCAAGAATTCTGTACACAGCCAATTTGTCCTTCAAAACTAAGGCAGATTAAAATTGTCACAGACAAACAAATGCTGAAAGAATTTGTCAACAAGAGACTGGCCCTACAAGAAATACTAAAGGGAGTTCTGTCAGCTGGAAAAAAAAAATGGAGAGGGTGTCCTGGAAAAGGGCACAGAATTGAAGAGTACCAGTGAAGGTAACTTAAAGGATAAAAAGAGAAAGAGGGAAAAGAATATATAGATTTGACAAAATCCAAAGGATAAGATGGTGGATTCAAGAAAAAACTTTACAGTAATAACTTTGAATGTTATAGACTAAACTTACAATTAAAAAATACAGATTAGGGCGGGCCACGGTGGCTCAGCAGGTAAGAACGCTTGCCTGCTGTGCCCGAGGACCCAGGTTCGATTCCTGGTGCCTGCCCATGTAAAAAAAAAAAAATACAGATTAGCAGAATGGATTAAGAAGTATAATCCAGGGCGGCTGCCGTGGCTCAGCAGGCAGAGCTCCGACCTGCCATGCTAGAGGTCTGGAGTTTGATCCCTGATGCCTCCTGCCCATATGCAAATTAAAAAAAAAAAAAGAAGTATAATCCAGCTATAGGCTGCTTACAAGAGACTCATCTTAGACAAAAAAATACAAATAGACTGAAAGTGAAAGGATGGAAAAAGACGTTCCATCAAGATGTAACCAAAAGAAAGCAGGAGTAGCTATACTAATATCAGACAAAATAGACTTTAAATGTAAAGAGACAAAGAAGGACACTATATATTAACAAAAGGGACAATTCACCAGGAAAAAATAACAATCATAAATATGTATGGTCCAAAGTTCCTGAGGCAAACATTGGCAAAATTGAAGGTAATGATACATGTTTTAACAATAATGATAGGAGACTTCAGTATACCAGTCTTCTCCATAGATAGAACAACCAGACAGGGAATCAGCAAGGAAACAGGAAACTTAAACAATTTGCTTAAATGAATTAGACCTAACAGACATATATAGGTCGTTATACCCCAAAACACCAGAATATACATTCTTCTCTAGGACTCATGGAACATCCTCCAGGATCGATAATATGCTGGGGCACAAAACAGGGCTTTAAAAATTTTTTAAACATTGAAATTATTCAGAGTACTTTCTCTGATCAAAATGGAATGAAGCAGGAAATCAAGAGTCACCAAAGAATGAGAATTTTCATAAATATATGGAGATTAAGTAACACATGCTTAAACAATCAGTGGGTCAAAGAAGAAATGGTTAGAGAAATTGGTATCTATGAGAAGATTAATGAAAATGAAAGTACAACATATCAGAACTTATGGGATGTGGCAAAGGCTGTGCTGAGAGGGCAATTTATTGTCCTAAATGCCTGTATTAAAACAGAATAAAGAGCAAAAAACTGAGAACTTAGCTGCTCACCTGAAGGAATTTGAGGAAGAACAGCAAACTAATCCCAAAGCAAATAGAAGGAGAGAAATAACAAAGATTAAAACAAAGTTAAATGAATGGGAGAACAAAAGAACAATAGAAAGAATCAATAAAACCAAAAAGTTGATTCTTTGAGAAAATCAAAAAAAAAAATCAATGGACACTAGCAAGACTGACAAAGAAAAAAGAGAGAGGATGCAAATAAACAAAATCAGAAATGGGGGGGGTCATTACCACAGACCCTGAAGAAATAAAAAAAATCATAAGAGGATACTATAAACAACTATATGCCAACAAACTAGACAATTTAGATGAAATGGACAAATTCCTGTAAAGACACAAACAAGCTACAATGGCTCAAGAAGAAATAGAATATCTCAACAAACAAATCACAAGTAAAGAGATTCAATCAATCATCAAAAATCTGGCTCTAAAGAAAAGCCCAGGGCCAGATGGCTTCACAGGGGAATTTTATCAAATATTCCAAGAAGAACACACATCAATCCTCCTCAACTTTTCAAAGGAACTGGGAAAAAATGGAATATTACCTAACTCATTTTATGAAGCTAACATCACTTTAATACCAAAACTGAGTAAAGATTTCTTACAACAGTAAGAAAGGAAAACTACAGGCCAATCTCCCTAATAAATATAGATGCAAAAATTCTCAACCACATACTAGCACATTGAATCCAACAACACATTAAAAGAATTATACACCACAGCCAAGTGGAGTTTATACCAGGAATGCAATAATGGATCAACACAAGAATATCAATTAATGTAATACAGTACATTAACAATACAAAAGCAAAAAACTCACAGTATCACCTAGATAGATACTGAAAAAGTACTCAGCAAAATTCAACATCCTTTTCTGATAAAAACACTTCAAAAGGTGGGAATCAAAGGTAACTTCATCAATATGATACAGGGTATATACGAAAACCCCATAGCCAGCACCTCAATGGAGAGAGAATGAAAGATTTCCCCCTAGGATTGGCAATGAGAGAAGGATGCCCTCTATCACCACTATTATTCAATATTGTATTAGAAGTTCTAGCTAGAGCAATCAGGCAAGAAAAAGAAATAATTGAGGAGTCAATTAAAGATAAAATTCCATTCAAAATAGCAACTAAAAGAATCAACTGTCTAGGAACGAACTTAACAAGGGATGTAAAGAACTTGTACACAGAAAACCACATGGCATTGCTAAAAGAAGTCAAATATCTAAATAGGTGGAAAGACATTCCCTGCTCATGGATAGGAAGATTAAATATAGTTAAGATGTCAATTTTACCCAAGTTGATATATAGATTCAATACAGTAGCAATCAAAATTCCAACAACTTACTTTGAAGACTTGGAAAAACTAGTTACTAAATTCATCTGGAAGGGAAAGAGACACTAAATAGCTAAAAGCATCCTAAAAAAGAAGAACGAGGTGGAAGGATTAACACTTCCCAACTTTAAAACTTATGGAAAAGCCATATTGGTCAAAACAGCATGGTGTTGGCACAAAGATAGAAGTATTTATCAATGGAATTGAATTGAGAGTGCAGAAATAGACCACTAAAACTATGGTCAACTGATCAACAATGCCCCCAAATCCATTGAACTGGCACAAAATATTCTTTTCAATAAATGGGCATGGGAGAACTGGATAGCAATAGACAAAAGAATGAAAGAGGACCATAAACTTACATTCTATAGAAAAATTAACTCAAAGAGGATCAAACACCAAAATATAAGAACCAGTACCATAAAACTCCTAGAAGAAAATGTTGAGAAATACCTTCAAGACCTACTAATGGGAGGTAGCTTCCTAAACTTTACACCCAAAGCAGAAGAAACAAAAGAAAAAATATATAAATGGGAACTCCTCAAAATCAAATGCTTCTGCACCTCAAAAGACTTTGTCAAAAAAGGTGAAGAGACTCCCATTTTCTCAATGGGAGAAAATATTTGGAAATCACACAATAGATAAACGTTTGATATCCTATATACGTGAAGAAGTCATACAATTTAACAACAAAAGAACAAACAACCCAATTATAAAATGACTAAAGATATGAATAGGCATTTTTATGAAGAGCAAATACAGATGGCTAAAGAGCATATAAAGAGATGCTCATTTTCAGTACCTATAAAGGAAATGCAGATCAAGACTAAAATGAGATAACATCTCACACGTGTATGAATGGCTGCTATTAAACAAACAGGAAACTACAAATGTTGGAGACGATGTGGGGAAATTGGGACACTTATGCACTGCTGATGTGAATATATAATGGTACAGCCTCTATGGAAGACAGTTTGGTTATTCCTTAAGAAACCAAATATCTGGGTGGGTCACGGTGGCTCAGCAGGTAAGAACGCTTGCCTGCTGTGCCCAAGGACCCAGGTTCGATTCCTGGTGCCTGCCCATGTAAAAAAAAAAAGAAAAGAAAAAGAAAAGAAACCAAATATCGAGTTGCCCTATGACCTGGCAATAGCACTACTTGGTATATACCCAGAAAAGCTGAAGGCAGTGACACAAAGAAACATTTGCACACTGATGTTTATAGCAGCATTATTCACAATCACCAAATGATGGAAATAGTCCAAGTGCCCATCAACAAACGAGTGGATTAACAAAATGTGGTATATACATATGATGGGATATTATGCAGCAGTAAGACATAATGCTGTCCTGAAGCACATGACTAGATGGAAGAGCCTTGAGGACATAATGCTGAGTGAAATAAGCCAGACACAAAAGGATAGATACTTTGTGGTTCCACTTTTATGATCATGGTAAAGGTCAAATCAGAGGCTTATAATGCAGAATATAGAGGATCTAGGGATACACGGAAGCTAGACATGGGTGAAGGGTTAGCTAATGGGGTTGAATTCCAATGTAAGGGAATATATAAGAGTGAAAGCAGTTCACAAGTGGGTCTATAAATAATATTACCATATTGAATGTGAATGTGATTGACAGGGGTTGTATGCATCCATGTGTCCCACCAATTAACACTACAATTATAAATAAGTTCTTTCATGAACTGCTTCAAAGGTATGAATCTTGTACAAAGAGCATATAAGTTCATGGTATGGAGGGAAAACAGTTATTGCATGCTATGGGCTATGTTTATGAGGAAAATATCAACAGTACCAAGCAACACCAGGGGTAAATAATGGGGGGAGGGACAAGAGTTAAGGGGACGCATCGACTTTCTACTTGGTGATGGTTTGTTTATTGGTTATCTTTCTCTTGATAACAATGAAATTATCCAAAATTGAGAGTGTTGATGGGCTGTTGACTTTGGACATTATACATGATGCCCGATGGATGGAAATATATGAAGGATGCACTGACTGAGAAGGAGATTGGCAAATGATGGTGTGTATATATAGATGATTGAATATTGTGCTGCCATAAAAAGGAATGAAGTTGTGAGACATGCAACATTGTGAATAAACCTGTGGGACATTTGGTGAGGCAAAACAAAAGAGTAATTATTGTACAGTCTCATTTAGAAAATACCTATGAGAAAACAGGGGCCTAGATTATAAACTCATAACAGTGACATTTAGCCCAGAATAGTAATTATTGTTTCTAGATTTTGAGAGGCTGTTGTATTTATATATACAAAACCAAGTATTTAGAGTTAAGAATGAAGCTGATTACCCTTGTGAAGCTTATATATGTAGCAGAGAAGCTTAGCCTATCTATAGCTATGTCTAGGAGTTGCTTCTGGAGGACCTCTTTTGTTGCTCAGATGTGGCCTCACTCTCTCTAAGCCCAACTCCACAAGTGAAATCATTGCCCTCCCCCCTATGTAGGAAATTATATCCAGGGATGAAAGTCTACCGGGAAGCATGGAAGATGACTCCCAGGGATGAGTCCAGCCCTGGCACCATGGGATCATCAATTCCATCCTGACCAAAAGGGGGGAAAGAAGTGTAACTAATAAAATATCAGTGACTAAAAGAGTTCAAATAGAGTTGAGAAGCTACTTGGGAGATTACTCTTACACAAGCTTCAGTTAGACATTGCTACCTATCATAACTTGCCAAACCTGAATCAAAACCATTTCATCTAATCCTAAAGAACAACTAGGGCAATATATAAGATTCTACAAAAGTTGCACATACTAGGGTAATTTTTGAGAAAACTACAACCTCCAGATGGGTCCTTGGACTAGGTAAGTCCTGAAACCTGAAGGCTCCAGCCTCTCCAGAGGATCAGCTAGTTCTGTCTCCCCACCCCATATTACTGACAACCCCTTCCAACATGAAAAATTTAGGATGGCCATAACCTAAATACCCCTAAAGGGTGGGATAGAAAGATCAAAGATGATGTTGGAGTTACACAGAGAAGGTAGGGTTTAACAAATGAATATGATTGCCAAATCATTAAATTGATATTTCTTTTAGTCTCCAGTATCTTAGAGCAGCTAGAAGTAAAAGCCTAATATTGTAGAATTGTAATCCATACCAAAATCTGAAATCTGTTCTACAACTAATTGTTGTGCTGTGCTTTGAAATTTATTTCATTCTTGTATATATGCTATTTCTCACAAAAAAGAAAAAAGTTGATTGTGATGATAAAAAAAAATACTTATTCCTTCCAGCCTCCTATGTTCTGGAGCAGCTAGAAGGAAAAATCTAAGATGATGATATGGTAGCTCATGACAAACTCTGGGGTCTGCCCTGTAACTACTTGTTGAAGAGTGCTTTAAAAACCATTACTTTTTCTTTCTTTGCTTTGTATATATATTATACAATTTTAAAAAGTTAAAAAAAAAAAAATGAAGCCAACTGCATTGGGATTGAGGTAATACAGAATACATGGATAAAGAAGACATTGTTTATATTAGAACCTAATCTACTCTTTGAGACCAAAGGAAGAAAGGTTTATTTTGTACAGAACCTAAGTATTTTGCAGCACATAATCTAACTCAACCTGTCTGGATAGATCACTTAAACAATCCAAAAACAGGGAGCCCAGGATAAGAATGAGGGCCTTCAATCCTTTATAGCTTAATGTAATGCCTGGATACATCCCAGAGTATATTAAGCAGATAATCAAAAAGTATTGGAAAAGTCCCTTGAGGGATGGTAGAAAAAAATATGAAACTATTAAACTTTAACAACAGGGAAACCCATGATACTGTGTCAAATATTAGGGACACCCAATTCAATAGGCCAAGCCCTTGCTCTTGAGGTTTGCTTTTGCGAAGTTTTTGTATATAGCAAAAAAGCTTAGCCTATCTGTAACTGCCTAAGAATTACTTCCAGAAGACCTGTTTCTCAGATGTGGCCTCTCTCTCTCTAAGTCCAACTCTGCAAATGAAATCATTGCCCTACCCTCTACATGGGACATGAAATCCAGGGGTGAATGTCTTCCTGGCAGTGTGGGAGATGACTCCCAGGTTTGAGTCTGGTCCTGGCACTGTGGGATCAACAATGGCATCCTGACCTAAAGGAGGAAAAGAAGTGCAACAAATAAGGTATCAGTGGCTGAGAGAGTTCAAATAGAGTCGAGAGTCTACTCTGGAGGCCACTCTTATACAAGCTTCAGTTAGACATTCTTACCTACCATAACTTGTGGAACCCAAACCCAAACCATTCCTACCCATCCTGAAGAACACCTATGGCATTATATAAGACTCTATGAAGGTTCCATGCACTATGGTAACTTTCCAGAATCCTACAATCTCCAAAGGGGCCCCTGGATCAGATAAGTCCTGAAATGCAGAGGGGCCAACCTCTCCAGAACATCAAACAGTTCTATCCTCCTACCCCATATTATCAACCTCCCCTTCCAATATGAAACAGTTAGAATGGGCATAGCTGAAATACCCCTAAAGAGTGGGAGAAAACTCAAAGCTAATGGTGGAGTTATACAAAGAAGGTTGGGTTTAACAAATGAGTATGATTGCTGCATCATTATATTGATATTTCTTTTGGTCTCCAGTATCTTAGAGCAGCTAAGTAAAAACCTAAAATTGTGGAATTAAAACCCATACTAAACTCTGAAATCTGTTCTTCCACTAATTATTATGGTGTGATTTGAAATTTATTGTTTTCTTGTATATATGTTATTTTTCACAAAAAAAAGAAAAAAAAATTCCTCTAGTCCCTAGTGTTTTGGAGCAGCTAGAAGGAGAAATTTGAAATAGTGGAATGGTAATCCATAACAGACTCTGAAATCTGTTCTGTATCTACTTGTTGAAATGTACTTTAAAAAGTATTGCTTTTTCTTTCTTACCTTTGTATATGTGTTATATTTAACAATAAGAAAACATTTAAAAAGGAATATAGTAACTTTTAAAGATTTAATGGAAAGGAAATGTGAGACAAGAATTTTATGTTCACCAAAACTTTTCTTCAGAAGAAGAGCCACATACAAATGCTATGAATATGCAAGATCTTAAGAAATATTATTCCTAGGATCACTTCCTGATGTATTACAAAGGAGCTTTAAACTAAGCAATATTTATAGAAGGCTAAGCAAATATTTGATTTAGTGGAACAAATGCTAAAATATGGGAATGGGGTGAAAATACATCATTTTATATATTCAGAAATTAACATTAACAAAACAATAACTAGAAAAATGAAGAGTTTAGTAAACATCTGGATTACTTCACATGAACTAACTAGAATTAAAATAATATTACTTGAAGAAAAGAACGAACCAAAAACAAGAAAAATAATAATAATATTACTTGAAGCTAGCAAATGAAGTATTAGAGGCTCAAATCTATTTCAGACCTGAAGTTTATCTAAGACTTTAAAATACATGAAGTAGTAGAAGCGTAAGTACTGTAAGACAAAGTTTAATGCTAATATAATGTTAGCGATTAGACTTACATGGTAGGGCAAAAGAGAGGGATGAAGCTTAGTCTCACTTGGGGTTGGAAACTAACAAGCAGTATCTAAAGAAAGAAATGATTAAAATAATATAAAAATATTACAATAAATAAAACTACTAAATCTAAAAAGGCAAAAGTTATGAAGTACCAATGGAAAAGACAAAAAGACAAATGTATTCTTGGAAATATTATAATAGAAATATAGAAAATATATTATAAAAGAAGATAGATCTGAAACCAAAAATATCAATCACTAAGTGACTGTAAATGAGCTGAGAATTTAATATTGAGGTAAAATTCAATCAAAGAGTTTAAACAAGTCAGATAAGGATCACTTTACAATTCTAAAAGTTTTATTTCAAAGTAGGATATTATACATTAACACCTATATATCAGAAAACACAGAGCAAAAATTTCCCCATTCACCCCTGACTGATTTTTTATCACCATCACCATGGATAAGACTGCCTCACACTGAAATTAATACAAACAGAATCACTTAGGTCTGCCTTCTTTTGCTCAGTATGTTTTTATATTTATCCTTGTTGTGGATTTCAATAGTTTGTATACATTTCATTCCTGAATATGTGTCTATGAATATACCATTGTTTGTTTATCCACTATACTAATGAGAAAAAAATTGTTGGCTTTTTTCCAGTTTGCAATTGTTATGAATAATGCTTCAATGAACATTTGTGAACCTTCTCATAGAAATGTGTTTTGATTTTAATTGGGTAAATACTTAATAAGAAATTGTTAGACCATAGAGAATAAAAATATTTAACTTTATTAAGAAGTGTCATTTTTCAAATTGCTTGAACCATTTTACATATCGACAAAGTATAAGAGTTCCAATTCTTAAAATCACTGGCAACATTTGATATCATAAGAATTTAATTTTAGCGTGTATTATAGTAGTGCAATAGCATCATATTTCTCAGATGACTTTTTTTTACGTACTTATGGCCATTTGTATATCTCCCCTTATGAAGATTCTGTTCAAATCTTTTGACCATAATTATAAATTTTGTTGTTTCCTTTTATTGATTTATTTTTATGTGTTTTAAATAGATTCTAGACACAGTTCTAACCAGATATATGTATTGTGAGCATACTTTTCAAATCTGTGGCTTGAATTTTCATTTTTAGAACTAGTAATATATACAATTTATAATAAAAGATTTAATGAATAAGTGAACATATGGGAAATGTCATCAAAAAATGGAAACTGCAAAAAATCTAAATGGAAATGTTAAAGCAGGAAAATACAATATCTTAAATTAAAAAAAACTGGGAATAGGATTAATAGCCTAATGAAAAAAATTATTGCAAGAACAGATAGAGAAAATAAAAAGGGGTTAAAAACTGAAAAGAAACATGGAAAACAATATTGAATGGTTTCATATTCATATAAGTGGATTCCCAGGAGTGTTGAGAGAAAGTGGAGTAGGTAATGGCTTATAGAAATAATAGAAGATGGCTCATGAATAGATGCTAAGTAGCAACCTGGACTTCCAACAACCTCAGTGAAACCCAAATAATATAAGTACAAAGAAAACAAAATCTAGGTACATTAGAATTCATCTGATGAAAACAATGAAACCAAAAGTTGATTCTTTGAAAAAAATCAATAAATCTGAAAAACATTTGCATAGATGAAATGGACAAATTCATAAAAGGACACAAACTACTAAAACTGATAGTAAAAATCTGATAGAAAATCTGATCTATAAAATATAAAGAGATTGAATTAGCAAAAAATAAACTTCCTATGAGAAAAGGTCAGGTCTAGATTGCTTTACTGGTGAATTATATTAAAATTTTAGGGGATGACTGGCATCAATTCTTTAAAACATCTTCCAAAATATTGAAGAGAAGACAACACTTCCTAACCAATTCTGTAAAGCCAGTATTATCGCATTACAAAATTAGATAACATATTACAAGAAAATTCTAGAGCAATAATCCTTGTAAATATGGATGAAAAATCATCAATGAAGTACCAGCAAGCCAAATCCAACAGCTTATAGAAATTATAAAATATGACCAAAGGGGATGTATCTCAGGAATACAAGGTTGGTTCAACTTATAAATACCAAAAGAGTTGATCATATTAACAAAATAATGGAAAAAATATATATCATCATCTCAAGAGACACAGAAAAAATCATTTGGCAAAAATTAACAACCTTCACTGATTTAAAAAAAAACACTCTAATAAGGCCTGGAATATAAATTTTTTAATTAATTTTTTGGGAGGTGCATGGACCAAGAATTGAACCTGAGTTTCCTGCATGGCAGGAAAGCATTCTATTACTGAACCACCCATGCACTCATGGAGGTGAATTTTTATCTTGATAAAGGATATCTATGAAAAAACAACAGTTAACATCATACTTAATGATGAAAGACTAAAAGCTTCCTAAGGTCAGAATAAAGATGAAGCTATCCCTTTTCACCAGGCTTATTCAAAATTGTATTGAAAGTTAGCCAGGGTAATAAAGCAAGAAAAAGAAGAAAAGGTCCAAAGAAGGGAGAGGAAGAAGTAAAACTATCTCTATTTTCAGATGACATTTTCTTATATATAAAAAGCCCAAAAGAATCCACATAAAAGATCAGATAGAGCAAAGAAACAAGTTCAGCAAATTAGCAGGACAGAAGATTAATACACAATAAATAGTTTTATCTGTGTATGCCAGCAAAGAAAAATTCAAATATAAAATTAAGAAAACAATTCCAATACCAATAGAATAAAAAACAGCAAAATGGAGGTGATGTCATCAACATAGCAATGTAAATAACCACTGAAAATCTTTCCTCAGAGATACAGCATTTAAAAAAGAACAATTCTGAATTATTCAGAAATCTGGAGGAGGATATGTACTGGAAAGGGATCCTACAAATACAGAACTGAAGAAGTAGAATATCAGGTAGAAAATTTCCATCCTGGACCAGCAGGTACTCTCCCTTCCCTCTCACTCAGTCTCACAGTACAGGACAGTCAGAGAAACAACAGTAGGAGCCCCTCCCAATGGAGATATAGAATACATATTCACTCACAGCAGAACAGACCCATACCTTTTGGAGACCTGGGGGACAGCGGTGAGCATTTCAAGGCCCAGGTCAGTGAGAGACAGAGAATCTGAGAAAACACGGACAGACGCTGTGTTTTCAGTCCTGGGTCCTAACGTCCTCCCTCCATCCCTGTGATAACTGGCAGTGAAATATCTGATCCCTGCCTGGGTGAAGGCTAAAGGCTGGGAAACCCTGAGACACAGACCCATACTGAGCCAGATTTTGGCCAGCAAAAACAGGAAACAGGAAACCTGATTTTTCAGCCAGACCTCTAGAGACACAACCAATGCTCTGAAGGCGATTAAGTTATCGAAGAGTGCCACCTGTTCAGCAGAACAGAAAGTACAAAAAAAATTAAGGATTTTTCCAGAGAATACCCCCAAAATTGGAGTGTTTCTAGACCCTCTGCATAGGAACCCACCTCTGATTTTGCTGAGAAATATGTACAACCCAGCTGTTAAAGCAGTGCAACTACAGAATCCCAGGTCTTGCAGGATTATGAAAAACAGAGCACCACTGGGAGGTAGCAGATTTGCTTTACCTACAAATAGAGATATTACTATGGTGCCAACTGCCTACTCAATTCTTGAAGCAGGCCAAGAATAGAGGTGCCTGGTTTTGGAGGTAGGCTAGAGGGGCAGAAAAAAATCTGACAACTGCCTGGTGAGGGAGATGGACAGGCAAAGAACAAACCCAACCAACAGGTAAACCCTAGGCAAAAGAGATAAAACAACCTCTAGAATAAACTAAGCAAGAAAATCAGATGCCTCAACACCTGCAAGAAATCATGAATCATACAAGAAAGAATGAAGATATGGCCAAAGCAAAGGTACAAACTAAACCTCAACTGAAATACAGGAATTGAAACAACTAATTAACAATGTTAAAACAGATCTTCTAAATGAATTTCATGAGTTGAAAATATTGGAAAAGACATGAAGGATATAAAGAATACAAAAGGTATCCATATAGTAAGCTTTTGAAAGCTTACAAAAACAAATGGCAGAACTTATGGGGATGAAAGGCACAAAAGAATGATGAAAAAATGGAGATATACAACAGCAGATTTGAAGAGGCAGAAGAAAGGAACAGTGAACTAGAAGACAGAACATCTGAAATTCTACAGAAAAATAAACAAATAGGGGGAAATGGAAAAACTTAAGCAGGGTCTCAGGGAACTGAATGCTACTGTGAAGCACATTAATATATGGTATGGGTGTCCCAGAAGGAGAAGAGAAGGGAAAGGGGGCAGAAAGAATAATAGAAGATATAATCAATGAACATTTCCCAATTTCCCAATATGAAATTCTTAAAACTACAGGTCCAAAAGGTACAGCATACCCCAAACAGAATGAATCCAAATAGACCTACACCAAGATACTTACTACTCAGATTGGCAAATCTCAAAGAAGAGAGAGGATTCTAAAAGCAGCAAGAGAAAAGCAATCCATCACATACAAGAGAAGTTTGGTAAGATGAAATGCGGATATCTCAGCAGAAACCATGAGGTGAGAGGGCAGTGGGATTCTATATTTAAGACTCTGAAAGAGAAAAACTGCCAACCAAGAATTCTACATCTGGCAAAACTGTCCTTCAAAAATGAGGGATAGGGCAGCGTGATGGTGGCTCAGTGGTGGAATTTTTGCCTGCCATGCCAGAGACCTAGGTTCAATTCCTGGTGCTTGCCTATGAAAAAAAAAATGAGGGAGAGTTTAAGATATTTACAGAAAAATAGACACAGAGTTCAAGAAAAAGAGACCTGTTCTACAAGAAATACTAAAGGGACAGTACAGGCAGATAGGAAAAGACAATAGAGAAGTTTGGAGAAGAGTGTTGAAATGAAGATTTGTAGGAAGGATAATTAATAAGGTTAACAGAAAAACAATTAAGAAACAACAGATACACTCTAAAAGGAAAAATGGTTGAAGAAAGTACAGTCTTTATGGTAATAACATTAAATGTTAAAGGCTTAAACTCCTCAATAAAAAGACATAGATTGGAAGAATGTTGTTTTTTTTTAAAAAAAAATCAATAAATCAAAGAACAAACCCAACCAACAGGTAAACCCTAGGCAAAAGAGATAAAACAACCTCTAGAATAAACTAAGCAAGAAAATCAGATGCCTCAACACCTGCAAGAAATCATGAATCATACAAGAAGGATTTTTTTTTTTTTTTAAAAAAAAAAGCAGAATCCATCTGTTCTAGTTTGCTAGCTGCCAGAATACAGTATACCAGAATCGGAATGGCTTTTAGAAGGGGAATTTAGTAAGTTGTTAGTTTACAGTTTTAAGGCCAAGAAATTTTCTCAATTTAAACAAGTCTATAGAAATGTCTGATCTAAGGCATCCAGGGACAGATACTTTGGTTCAAGAAAGCTGATGAAGTTCAGGGTTTCTCAAGTGGAAGGGTACATGGTGAACACAGTCAGAGTTTCTCCCTAATCTGGAAAGGCACTTGGTGAGTACAGTCAGGGTTTCTCTCTCATCTGGAAGGGCACATGGTGAACACGGAATCATCTGCTAGCTTCTTCTCCTGGCTTCCTGTTTCATGAAGCTCCCCGGGAGGCATTTTCCTTCTTCATCTCCAAAGGTCGCTGGTTGGTGGACTCTGCTTCTCATGGCTGTGCCGTTCTGCTCTGTTCTCTCTGAATCTCATTCTTCAAAATGTTTCCTCTTTTATAGGACTCCAGAAACTAATCAAGACCCACTCAAATGGGCAGAGACATGCTGCCACCTAATCTAGCTTAACAACCACTCTTGATTAAATCACATATCCAGGGAGATGATCTAATTACAGTTTCAAACATAAAGTACTGGATAGGGATTAGAAGAAACAGCCGCCTTTACAAAATGGGATGAGAATTAAAACATAGCTTTTCTAGGGTGCATACATCATTTCAAACCAGCACACCATCTATATGCTGTCTCTACAAGAGACTCACTTTAGACCCTAGGACAAAAAAATAGGTTGAAAGTGAAAAGATAGGAAGATATTCCATACAAATAACAACCAGAAAAGATCAGGAGTAGTTATACTAATATCTGACTAATTAGATTTCAAATATAAAGCAATTAAAAGAGACAAGGAAGGACACTATATATTAATAAAGTGACAATTCATCAGGAAGACATAACAATCATAAATACCAATGCACCAAGTCAGAATGCTCCAAAATACATGAGGCAAGCACTGACAACACTGAAGGAGAAGTAGATACATCTACAATAGTAGCTGGAGACCTCAATACAACACTCTCATCAATGGATAGAACATCTAGACAGAGAATCAATAAGGAAACAGAGATCTTGAATAATATGATAAATGAACTAGACTTAACAGACATTTATAGAACATTACACCCCACAACAGCAGGATACACATTCTTCTCAAGTACCTATATATCATGCTCCAGATAGACCACATGTTGGGGATACAAAACAGGTCTCAATAAATGTAAGAATATCAGAATTATACAAAGTACTTTCTTGGAGCATATGGAATGAAGTTGGAAATCAAAAACTGGTGGAAGTCTAGAAAATTCATAAATTTACGGAAGCTAAACAACACACCCTTCAACAATCAGTCAGTCAAGGAAGAAATTACAAGAGAAATCAGTAAGTATCTTGAGGCAAATAAAATGGGAAAATAACATATCAAAATTTATGAGATTTCCTGCACCATACATCTCCCCACCAAACAAACAAACAAACAAACAAACAAACAAACAAAAACTTATGAGGTGCAGCAAAGGCTGTGCTGAGAGGGAAATTTATTGGCCTCAATACCTACATTTAAAAAGAAGGAGTAAAAGTCCAGGAATTAACTGCTCACCTGAAGAACTAGAGAAAGAATAGCAAATTAACCCCAAAGCAAATAGAAGGAAATAAATAACAAAGAGTAAAGAAGACATAAATGAAAATTATAGAGAGAATCAACAAAGCCAGAAGTCGGTTCTTTGAGAAAGTCAATGTTAGATGAACACTGAGCTAAGCTGACAAAGAAGCAAACAGAGAGGTTACAAACAAATAATATCAGAAATAAAAGGGGGACATAACTATTGACCCCACAGAAATAAAGGAGATAATGTGAGGATACAATGAACAATTATATGCTAACAAACTAGACACACTATATGAAATTGACAACTTCCTAGAAAAGCATGAACAACAAACATTGATTCATGAAGAAACAGAAGACTTCAACAAACCAATTACAAGTAAAGAGATAGAATCAGTCATCAAAAACTCCCAAAAAAGAAAAGTCCAGGACCAAATGCCTTCACATGTGCATTCTACCAAACATTTAATAAGGAATTTGTACCAATCCTGCTCAAACTCTTCAAGAACACTGAAGAGGAGTGAAAGTTCCCTAACTCATTCTCTGAAGCCCAAATCACTGTAATATGAAAGCCAAGCAAAGACACTATCAGAAAAGAAAATTTCAGATCAATCTTCTTAATGAGCATAGATGCAAAAATCCTCAAGAAAAAATATTTGCAAATTGAATCTAGCAGCACATTAAAGAAATTAAGTACCATGACAAAGTGGGTTTATCCCATGTATGCAAGCATGGTTAAACACATCAATTAATATAATACAGCACATCAATAAGTCAAAGTGGAAAAACCACATGATCATCTCAATTCATGCAGAAAAGGCATTTGACAAAATTCAGCATACTTTCTTGATGAAAACACAAAGAATAGGAATAGAAGGAAACTTCCTCAACATGATAAAGGGAATATATGAAAAACCCACAGCTAGCATCATCTTCAATGGTGCTTCAGCTTTCCCTCTAAGATCAAGAACAAGACAAGGATGCTTGTTGTCACAATTGTTATTCAGCATTGGGCTGGAAAGAAAAAAGAAGTAAGAGGCATCCAAATTGGAAAGGAGAAGTAAAACTTTCACTATTTGCAGATGTCATGACCCTGTATGTAGCAAATCCTGAAAAACTATAGTAAAGCTACTAGAGCTAATAAACAAGTACAACAAAGTGACAGAATACAACATCAACACACAAAAATCAGTTGTGTTTGTGTACCCAAGCAATGAGCAATCTGAGGAGAAAATAAGAAAAAAATTCCATTTACAATAGCAACCAAAAGAATAAAATATCTAGGAATAAATTTAATCTATACACAGAAAACTACAAAACTTTGCTAAAAGAAATCAAGGAAGACCTAAATAAAGAGAAGGACATACTGTGTTCATGGATTGGAAGACTACCTATAGTTAAAATGTTAATACTGCCAAACTGATTTATAGGTTCATTGCAATGCCAATTAAAATCCCAAGACCTTACTTTACCAAAATAAAAGAAAAAGAATAGTCAAATTTATTTGGAAAAGTAGTGTGCCCCAAATAGTTAAAAATATCTTGAGAAAGAAAAATGAAGTGGAAGGTCTCACACCATCTGACTTTAAAGCATTTTATAAGCCTACATACTCGAAACAACATGGTGCTGGTATAAAGTAAAATGTATTGACCAGTGGAATTGAATTGAGTGTTCACATCAACAGCCAACTGATCTTTGATAAGTTGGTCAAGTCAACTCAACTGGGACAGAGAAGGATCTTCAACAAATGGTGCCTGGAGAACTGGATATCTATGTCTGAAAGAATGAAAGGTGACCTTATTTCACACCTTATCCAAAAATTAACTCAAAATGGAACAAAGACCTAAATATTAAAGCTAAGACCATAAAAGATTTAGAAGAAAATATCCTAACGATATTGTGACTGATGGTGGTTTCCTTGACCCAAAGTGTGATCAATGAAAAAAGAAATAGATACATGGACTCTCCACAAAATTGAACACTTTTGTGCATCAAAAGACTTGTCAGGAAAGTAGAAACCCAGCCTACACAATGGGAGACAATATTTGGAAAGCACGTATCATATAAGAGTTTAATGACAGAATATTTAAAGAGATTCTACAACTCAACAACAAAAAGACAAACAACCCAATTAAAAAATGAGCAACAGACATGGACTGATATTTTTCCAAATAGGAAATAGAATTCGTTCAAAACCACATGAAAAGATGCTCAAAATCATTGACTATGAGAGAAATGCAAATCAAAAGTACAAAGAGATATCATCTCTTACCTACTAGAATGGCCATTATCAAAAAAAAAAAACAGAAAACTACAAGTGCTGGAGAGAATGTGAAGAAAGAGGCACACTTATCCATTGTTGGTGGGAATGCAAAGCAGTACAACCACTCTGGAAGGCAGATTGGCAGTTCCTCAGGAAGCTATGTATAGAATTGTCATATGATCTAGCAATCTCATTATGAGGTATAGATATTTGGAGAAAATGAAAGCAAAGAATCAAATGGGCATTTGCATACCAATGGTTATATCGACGTTATTCATGATTGCCAAGAGATGGAAGCAGCTCTGGTGTCCATCAACAAATGAGTGACTACACAAATTATGATATATACATAAGATGGAATATTATGCAGCTGTAAGACAGAATAAAGTCATGAAGCATTTAACCTTGAGGACATTATGCTGAGTGAAATTAGCCAGAAACAAAAGGGCAATACTATATGGTCTCACTAATATCAACTAACATTAATGAGTGAATTTTAGATTTGAAGTTAAGAACACAAATTATTAGGAGATAGAGGGTCAAGATTGGTATTTGAGGCTGAAAAAATAGAGAATGTTCAAAATAACTGATAGTAAAGGACCAGAGGTCGATAGCACAATACTATCTGATGGTAGCCCAATATGGTATAAGTACAAGGAACAAAGTTTAGTGTGAGTATGAGTGAAGGAGAAGGGCTGGGGATGTGAATGACATCAGGAGTTTAAATAAAGAATAAAGACTGTGACAGTATAATTTAGCAATGACTAGAGTGAAAAACAATGGTGATTAAAGTACAAATATAAAAATGTTTGTGAATGAGCAAGAACAAATGAATGTCAACATTGCAAGGTGTTGAAAATGGAATGGTATATGGGAAAAAATGCAATCAATGCTTACTAGGATCTACAGTTAGCAGTAACATTGTAATACACTTCCATTGGATGTAGCCAAAGCAATAATCCAAAGCTTAATGTCAGTAAATAGGGCATATGAGGGAGAGATAAGGTTCTTTGTGGAAGAAATTGAAATGCCCTCATATAGATTGTGGTGGTGAAGGTATGGCTGTGTGGTTATATTGGGAACAACTGATTTTTTACTTAGGTTGGATTGTACGATATGTGAATAAAACTGTCTAAAAATGAACAGAGAGTTATAAGAACTGGAGAAAATGTGGAGAGAGAGTTGTACTTATTCACTGTTGGTAGGGAATTAAAGTGGTGAAATCCTTCTGGAGGGCAGTGTGATGACTCCACGGGAGTCTGGGGGGAAGGATTTCTACATGATCCTGCAACCCCATAGTGAGGTGTATACTTGGAGGAACTGACAGCAGGGACAGGAATGGACATTTGCACACTGGTGTTTATGGTTACAATGGATGGAGGAGATCTAAGGGTACATAAACTGAAAATTGGAAGCGGGAGAAGTAGTGCATGTGTGTAATGGACTATTGAGCTGCTGCAAGAAGGTGTGAAGTCATGAGGCATGAAACTAGGTGAATGAACCTTGAGGACAAAAAGAGTAAAATAAAGCCTGAAACAAAAGAAAAATATTATGATGCCTCACTAATATGAACGAACTATAATGTGCAAACTCTGAGAATGGAACTCGAGAGCATAGGTTCTCAGTTGAAGACCTGTTGTAAATGTTCCTAGCTTGTAAGCTCTTTACAGCAGTCACATCTATTCTGGAATTGTAAAATTATTTCTAAATTCAGAGATGCTGAGCCCTTTGTGTACAACCTGGTCATTCCCTGGACTTTTGGGTATTTGTGTGACATGTAACACACAGAAAGTTAAGTAGGTATAAGGGTCAGCATCATGCCATAGATGAACTGTTAAAATCACTGAAAAAGTGATCAGATTTCAATTATAGACATGAATAAAGCTGATCTGGGTAGAACTAAGGTAAATCAGATTAAAGGGTAAAGGATGATAGCTGTATTTGAAAACTTCACTTTCTGTATGAGATCAAAGGAAAGAATATTTATTTGGTGCAAAATTGATATCTTCAATAGCACACTATCTAATTCAACTTGTACAATCAGCTTATTAAACACCATAATTACATGGATCTATGAATAGGGAGTGAAATATTCTTGGTTTTTTACAAGTTGGTTTGATGCCCTGATACAACCTAGAGTAATCTGGGCAGAAGATTAAAAAGTATTTGTAAAGTCCCCCTTGAAGGACTGGGGGGAAAAGTGAAAAGTTTAATATTTCCTACCTGGGAAAGACTTCATAGTCTCACAATCATTGGGGACTGCCAATTTGATCGACCAGGCTCTCAATCTTGGATCTTGCCCTTATGAAACTTAATTCTGCAAAGGAGAAGCTAAGCCTACTTCTGAATATGCCTAAGTTTTGCTGCCAAAAAACCTCTTCTATTTCTCAGATGTGGTCTCTCTCTCTAAGCCAAGTCTGCACGTGAACTCACTGCCCTCCTCTTATGTGGGACATTACCCCCAGGTGTGTAAATCTCCCTAGCAATGTGGAACATGACAGTTCGGGATGAACCTGGCCATGGCATCATGAGAATGAGAAAGAGTTCTTGACTAAAAGTGGGAAGAAAAACAAAACAAAATAAAATTTTAGTGGCTGAGGAATTTCAAATAGAGTTGAGAGGTCATTCTGGAGGTTATTTATAGATATCCCTTTTCAGTATTTGGTGTATTGGAGTAGCTAGAGGGAAATACCTGAAACTGCTGAACTATAATCAAATAGCCTTGATTCTTGAAGATGGCTGATTATCTATAGAGCTTTTAAGGTGTGACAATGGGAGTGTGAAAATCTTGTGACCGATACTCCCTTTATGCAGTGTATGGACAGGTGAATAAAAAGAAAAAAGACAAAAAGTAAGTAAACAATAGGGTGTACAAAAAGAATACTTAGGTATAAATTTAACCAAAGTGGTGCAAGACTTGTACAATGAAAACCACAAAACATTTTTTAAAGAAATTAAGGAAAACCTAAATAAATGAAGCAATATTTAATATTTTATGCAATGGAAGACAACATTATTAACACGCCAATATTTTCCAAAGTGATCTAGAAATTCAGTGTCATCCCTTTGCAAATCCCAACCACTTTTTTTTTTTGCAGTAATGGACAAGATAATTCTGAAATTCAGACATGACAAGAATGATTAAGAATAACTACTTCATGCCAGATACAAAAATTAACTCAGTGTGTATCAAATACATAAATGTAAGGCTTAAAACTTTAAAACACTTTGTAGAAAACAAAGATGTAAATATTCATGATGTTGAAATAGGCAATGGTTTCTGAATTTTGAGACCCAAACCACAAACAACCAAAGAAAACATAAGTTAAGGTTCATCAAAATAAAAATCTTCAGTGTGTCAGGGGACACATTCAAGAGAGTGAAAGACAACCTAGAGAATGAGAGAATACATTTTCAAATCATTTACTATAAAGACCATGTTCAAAACATGTTTTAAAAGTACTCTTATAACTCAACAAAAACAGACAATTAACCCAATTAAAAATTGGGCTCAAGTTCCAGGTAACAAGATGGTAGTGTAAAATGTTCCAGGAGGCTGTTCTCCTCAGATCTTTGAATAACCAGTGAAAACTGGCCACAGGTTTTCCTCATAACACTGGAAAACAGTTAGAAGGTTACAGAAACTGAGCAAGCACAAAATCAAGAAGCCACAGATTTAAAATCTATAGGAGAAGTTTGTGGAAACTTTAATTGCCCCTCCTCCAACCCCTCCATAGCATGGTGTTAAGCAACCTTTTCCAGAGGGAGAATAGAGACCCCTATGTGCAGACTGAGCTACCTGTGTGTCAGTGGCAATTTACTGGGTGGTAGCAGGAAAGAGTGAAACAGGAAACTCATCTCTGACTCAACTGAGAAGTTGTCCTGCAGGCAGAAGCAGCTTTCAGACAGCTAAATCAGTATAAAAGCAATTAAGTCAAAGTAGCCTGGGGCAAAGGATTGCCAGCTTTAAGTCATACAATATAATTTCCAGGATGGGAGAAAAATCTATTTCATTGGGAACAGAGGGGCTATTCAGATTCCTATGGATTGGGGAATTCCTGAGATGAGTGAGCACAAACCCAGGGTAAGACAAAGTCTCAGAAAAAGATGGAGAAAACTCTGTGCTTTATTTTTACCTCAGACTGATCTTCTAAATAGGTGGGCTAAAATGTGAAGGAGAGCACCAGTCAATGCAGAGTCAATTTGTAGAGACCACGGAAGGTGCTTTTTGCCTCGATTTATTTGTTTTTGTTAGATCCTAGCACTCTAGAAAATCTCAGTCATTTCACTACCTGGATACAAACCTAAAGAACAGAGCACTCAGGGACTAAATCCCAAAGTTAACATATTAAAATATTAAAATGAACAGTGTGCAACAAACGATTACAAGACAAACAAGAAACAGGAAATGACAACCCATCCAAAGGAACATAATAAAAATTCAAAAAACATCAACAAAGAAGACAAAACTTTGATCATACAGGGCAGAAAACTTTAAAAATATTCAATATGCTCAATAAAGGAAAACAGGAAGAAAGAACTAAAGGGTATCAGGAAAATGATGCATAAAAAATCTGAGAATCTCTGTAATTTTTTTAAAGACAGAAATTTTTTTAAAGAACCAAGCAAGAATACTGAAGTTGATGATCACAAAAACTGAAATGAAAATTCCCTAGAGGCGTTTCACTGGCAATTGGACCTGGTATAAGAAAGAATCAGTGAACTAAAAAATAAGCCAATTGTAATGGTTCAGGCTGAGGAGCAGAAAGAAAAAAAAGAACAGAGCCTATGAGAACACCATCAAGGACACCATCAAGCATACCAACCAATGCATTATGGAAGTCAAAAGGAGAAGACAGAGAGAAAGAGGCAAAAGGAATATTCAAGGAAATAATGGCAGAAATATGTACACCTTCAAGAAGCCACCAAACCCCAAACAGATAAATTGATGAGTACCATGCATAGACTAATCATAGTCAAACTGTCAAGCATAAAATACAAAGAGAAGTCTGAAAGCTGCAAGAGAAAAACCATGAATTATATAAAAAGGAGTCCCAGTAAGATTAAGTGTCAATTTCTCAACAGGAACCATGGAGGAAAGAAGGCAGTGAGATGAAGCATTTAAAGTATTGGGAAAAAAATAATTGCAAACCCACAATATCATATCCCAGGAGATGGTCTTTCAAAAATGAGGGAATATTAAGAAAAATGAAGGGGAGAGGCAGAGCAAGAGAGTGCTTAGTGAGGTGTGGAATTTAGTTAGTTCATCTTCCAGAGCAGCTAGAGGATAGCAGGAACTGTATGGAACAACTGCTGGGAGACATCAGTGACTGGACACACAACATACACCAGTCTGGAACAGGTGGAATAGCTGAGATCCCACACAGAAATCTAAGTCTTTCAAACAATGGAGGCCAGTGTCTATTCTCATGGGCATAGCAGGCTGGCTTCCCGAGGGGAAGGGAAACAAACTTTACTAGTAGCAAGGGCTTAGCTCAACGAAGCTCTGATTATAGAACTAACAAATTCTGAGTACTGAAAACAGGTATCAAGCAAGATAAACCTAGAGTAAGTACTAAAGGAACCAGGAGTTTCCACCCCAGCAGAAAGGGAGTGGGGCTGGTGGGAAAGAAAAAATAAAAACAGAGGCTTTTTGAGTTGGACACCATAAAATACTGAAAAATGGGGGGACTGCAAGAAAAGGGGGCACAGAGACCCTGGAGATATTCAGAACCACAACCAACTCAAGCTCTTGATTGACAAAACCAGGGACCTGGGGTCTGGCTCTAAAAAGGCTTCTTCTTCTTCCCTTTCTCTTTTTGTTTTACTTCTTAACAGCTGACTAGATAGAACTGCAGCACACTCAGGCTCAAGCACTGCCCCAGGCAAAGGCAGAATTAAGGCATGTCTGAGAGACAAAGTAAAAAGTAAGGTGAAAGAGATTAATTCCCTAAAGGGCATAGCTTCTCCAAGAAAAGTCAGGTGGAGCCCAGCTCAAGTGGAGTCCCTCCTTCAGGGAATTCAGGCCCCAGGGACTGGAAAACAGAAGCAATCAAAGCCTGCCTACTACATCATCCTCTGTCTCAATCACACCACTGCCAGGGAAAGGCTGCTGCAATTAAAGATACTGCATCATTTTACACCTGTGGGAAGCTATGGGCTGAAAAGCACCACATACGGAGCAGGATTGGAAAAGCAAAGAGTCTAGAGGTCTCGTGGGAAAGCTTGACAACCCACTAGGTCTCACCCTCATGGAAAACTGATACTGAATACTCTCTCCTCCTGAGATGAGGGCCTGTCTTCTCTGGGAAAATTTGATTGGGGTCTATAATATCTGAGGAGACCCTGTCTAGTTTAAAGGGATGTATGCCCCCTGGAAAAGTCATGTTTTAATCAAAATCCCATTTCATAAAGGTAGAATAATCCCTATTCAATACTGTATGTTTGAAACTGTAATCAGATCATCTCCCTGGATGATGTGATTTAGTCAAATGTGGTTGTTAAACTGGATTAGGTGATTACATGTCTCTACCCATAAACCAATCTTGATTGGTTTATTGGAGTCCTATAAAGGAGGAAGCATTTTGGAGAATGGGAGATTCAGAGAGAGCAGCATCACAAAGCAGAGAGTCCACGAGCCAGTGACCTTTGGTGATGAAAAAGGAAAACGCCTCCCCCGGGGGCTTCATGAAACCAGAAGCCAGGAGAGAAAGCTAGCAGATGATGCCGTGTTGGCCATGTGCCCTTCCAAATGAGAGAGGAACACTGGCTGTGTTCACCATGTGCCTTACCAGATGAGAGAGGAACTCTGAACTGTGTTCACCACGTGCCATTCCACTTGAGAGAGAAACCCTGAACTTCATCGGCCCTCTTGAACCAAGGTATTTTTCCCTGGATGCCTTAGATTGGACATATCTGTAGACTTGTTTTAATTGGGACATTTTCTTGGCCTTAGAACTCTAAATTAGCAACTTATTAAATTCCCCCTTTTTAAAAGCCATTCTGTTTCTGGTATATTGCATTCTGGCAGCTAGAAAACTAGAACAGACCCTTCTCAAGGAAAGGCTCCATATAGGCAGGGCAAGAAACAGAGAAACAAGAACTGAAAAATTCTGACCAGTTAAAGGAAACCTATGCTACAAATCTAGAATAAATTGAACCCAAAGTCAAAGAACAGATACAGAATAAAGCCATCCAGCAAGAAAACCCTAGGTAAAAGAGTGAAAACAACCTCCAGAATAAACTAATAAAGGAAATCAGCTGCATGGACACCTGCAAAAAATGAGTCATACTAGTAAAATTGAAGATATGGCCCAGTTAAAGGAATAAATTAACACTGCAAATGAGATAGAGGAGTTGAGAGTAATTCAGAATATTTGAACAGACATACAAAAGCTCATAAAAAATCAGGTGATTCCCTGATACTGTGTCAGACTTTAGGGACACCCAAACCAATAGGCCAAGCCCTTAATCTTGAGACTTACTCTTGTGAAGCTTATGTAGGTACCAGAGAAGCTTAGCTTACCTATAGGTATGCCTAAGAGTTGCTCTGGAGGACCTCTTTTGTTGTTCAGATGTGGCCTCTCTCTCTCTAAGCCCAACTCTGTAAGTGAAATCATTGTCCTCCCCACTATATGGGACATGACATACAGGGGTGAAATTCTCCCTGGCAGTGTGGAAGATGACTCCCAAGGATGAGTCTGGCCCTGGCACCATGGAATCAACAATTTTATCCTGACCAAAGGAGGGAAAAAAGTGTAACTAATAAAGTATCAGTGGCAGAGAGGGTTCAAATAGGGTCAAGAGTGACCTTGAGGTCACTCTCATGCAAGCTTCAGTTAGACATTGCTACCTATCATAACTTGCCAAACACCAAACAGGACCTTTCTAGCCAATCCTAAAGAACACCTAGGTTAATATATAAGATTCCACGAGGGTTCCATGCACTAGAGTAACTTTCCAGAAACCTACAACCTCCAGATAGGTCCCTGGACCAGATAAGTCCTGAAATCTAGAGGGCCTAGCCTCTCCAGAACATCAGCTAGTTCCAACTCCCTATCCCTTATTATTGGCAGCCCCTTCCAACATGAAAAAGTTAAAATAGCCATAGCCGCCCAAACACCCCTAAAGAGTGGGATAGAAAGAACCAAGGTGATGGTAGAGTTATATAGAGAAGGTAGGGTTTAACAAATAAATATAATTCCTGAATCATTAAATTGGTATCTGTTCTAGTCTCCAATATCTTAGCGCATCTAGAGGTAAAATCCTAGAATTGTGGAATTATGACCCATACCAAACTATGAAAAATGTTTTACAACTAATTGTGGTGCTGTGCTTTGAAATTTATTGCTTTTTTGTATATGTGTTATTTTTCACAAAATAAAAAGAAAAAATTGATTGTGATGATAAAAAATTATTTATCCCTTCTAGCCTCTTATGTTATGGAGTATATAGAAGGAAAACTCTGACAGAATTGTGTGATCACCCATGATAAACTCTGTGTGGTAGTTAGGTTCAGTTGTCAACTTGGCCAGGTGAAAGCACCTAGTTCTGTTGCTGTGGCCATGAGCCAATTGTACGTGAACCTCATCTGTTGCTGATTTACATTTGCAGTCGGCAAGGAGGTGTGCCTGCTGCAATGAATGACTTAATTGGCTGATGCTTAAATGAGAGAGCACAATGTAGCACAGCCTAAGCAGCTTGGCATTCCTCATCTCAGCACTCGCAGCTCAGCCCAGAGTTTTGGAGATGCAGAAAGAAGTCACCCTGGGGAAAGTTGTTGGAACCCAGAGGCCTAAGAGAGAAGACCAGCAGAGATTACACTGAGCCTTCCCACGTAAGAAAGAACCTCAGATGAAAGTTAGCTGCCTTTCCTCTGAAGAATTAGCAAAATAAATCCCCTTTTATTAAAAGCCAATCCATTTCTGGTGTGTTGCATTCCAGCAGCTAGCAAACTAGAACAGATTTGGTACCGGAGAGTGGGGTGCTACTGCGGTTTGCAAATACCAGATATGTTGGAACAGTTTTTTGGATGGCTAAGGGAAAGATTGGAGGAAGGGTGAAGAGAATGATCGAGAAGTCCTGGAGTGCTTGAAGAGACTGTTGGTGTAAATGGAACCACTGCCAATCTTGACAAAGGAGGACACAAAAGGGAAAAAATTGGAGTTTGCAGAGTGAGAACCATGGAAGCTCGGGTCTGAAGCCAAGAAACCTTGGCCAGGAGAGTGGACCCACCCATATACATGGGGAGGGTGAGTTTAACCTGAAGGGCGAGGATGAGCCTCCCACCTTGTTGCAGTGGAAGAGTTGTGTAGCCTCAGGCCTTGGAAAAGGTGTAGCATGCTCCTTAGGGGACTGGGAGAGCCTGGCTGCCACCACATGGAGGGGTTGAGCATGTGCCCCAGAAATGGCAGAGAGCTCAGGGGTGGCCCTGATGCCTGGAGAGAGTAGAGCCGAGAGGTGGTCTCCTTGATATTCCCCGAGGTTGATTTGGAAAGAGGCGGGCCACTGCATAGGCCCTCGGAAGGGGTGGGACTGCCACTTTCTAAAGCCGAAGGATGAATGACTTTCAGACTTTGAAATCCCATGGTGCTTGCCCTGCAGGTTTTACATTGTGTTTCTTCCAATTTCTCCCTGTGGAAATGAAAATCTGTATCCTTTGAATATCCTCCTTTGCATAGTGGCACCGGACTTGTTTTGGGATTCACAGATCCACAGCCAGAAGATCACTTTAATATTGTTTGAGGTGATGCATGAAGTTGCCAAGTTGACAAGGGGTGGACATGTGGTAGTTAGGTTCAGTTGTCAACTTGGCCAGGTGAAAGCACCTAGTTCTGTTGCTGTGGCCATGAGCCAATTGTACATGAACCTCACCTGTTGCTGATTTACATCTGCAGTCGGCTAGGAGGTGTGCCTGCTGCAAGGAATGACTTAATTGGCTGGTGCTTAAATGAAAGAGCACAACGTAGCACAGCCTAAGCAGGTTAGCATTCCTCATCTGAGCACTCACAGCTCAGCCCAGGCCTTTGGAGATGCAGAAAGAAGTCATCTCGGGTAAAGTTGTTGGAACCCAGGGGCCTGGAGAGAAGGCCAGCAGAGACCATCCTGTGCCTTCCCACATAAGAAAGAACCTCAGTGGAAAGTTAGCTGCCTTTCCTCTGAAGAACTAGCAAAATAAATCCCCTTTTATTAAAAGCCAATCCATCTCTGGTGTGTTGCATTCTGGCAGCTAGAAAACTAGAACATTCTGGAATCTATCCTGTAAGTACTTGTTGAAGAGTGCTTTGAAAACTATTACTTTTTTCTTTCTTTGCTTTGTATATATGTTATATTATACAATTAAAAAGTTTTTAAAAATCTCATCAACTTCTGATATTCTTGCAAGCAGGGGGGACAACAAAATCATTAGGCTGAGCCCTCAATCTTGGGGCTTATTCATATGAAACTTATCCCCACAAAGGATAGGCTAAACCTACTTAAAATTAGGCCTAACCATCACCCCCAGAGAATCTCTTTCGCTGCTCAGATATGGCCTATCTCTCTCTCAGCCAACATGGCAAGCAAACTCACTGCCCTCCCCCTCTCTACATGGGATATGACTCCGGGGTGTAAACCTCCCTGGCAATGTGGGACCAAAATCCCAGAATGACCTTGGAATCAGCATCAAGGGACTGAGAAAACCTTCTTGATCAAAAGGGGGAAGAGAGAAATGAGACAAAATAAAGTGTGAGTGACTGAGAGATTTCAAACAGAGTTGAGAGGTTACCCTGGAGGATATTCTTATGCATTATGTAGATATCACCTTTTCAGTTTAAGGTGTATTAGAGAGGCCAGAGGGAAATGCCTGAAACTGTAGAACTGTGTGTCAGTAGCCATGTTTCTTGAGGATGAATGTATAATAACATAGTTTTCACAATGTGACTGTGTGATTGTGAAAACCTTGTGTCTGATGCTCCTTTTATCTATGGTATGGACAGATGAGTAAAAAAAAATGGGTTAAAAATAAGTACATAATAGGAGGAATAAAAGTTAAAATAAATTGAGTAGATTGAAATACTAGTGATCAATGAAAGGGAGTGGTAAGGGATATAGAAAAAAACAGGAGAAACAAAGATTAAAATCTATTGGGTAGATGGAAATACTAGTGGTCAAAGAGACGGAGGGGTAAGGGGTATGGTATGTATGAGTTTTTTTCTTTTTTCTTTTTATTTCTTTTTCTGGAATGATGCAAATGTTCTAAAAATGATCATGGTGATGGATATACTACTATGTGATGATATTGTGAGCCATTGATTGTACACCATGTATGGAATGTTTGTATGTTAAGAATGTTCATGTTTGTATGCTGTTTGGGTTTCTCAATAAAAATTTAAAAAATTTTTTTAAGAAAACCAAAAAAAAAATCTCATCAAACAACAAATCAATGAGATGAGGGAGGATATAAAGAAAACAATGGGAAAACATAAAGAAGAACTCGAAAGTCTGAAAAAAACAAAAAACAAATCACAGAGCTTAGAGGAATGAAAGGCACAATAGAAGAGATGAGAAACAATGGAGACCTACAATAGATTTGAAGAGGCAGAAGAAAGGATAAGTGAACCAAAGGAGAAGACATCTGAAATCTTAAACACAAAAGAAAATATAGGGAAAAGAATGGAAAAATATGAGCAGGGTCTCAGGGAATAAAATGACAACATGGAGTTCATGAATCTATGTGTTATGGGTGTCCCAGAAGAAAAGAAAGAGTAGAAAGACTGGTAGAGAAAATAATCACTGAAAATTTCCCATCTCTAAAGAAAGATATAAAATTACTGATCCAAGAAGTGTAGTACACCCCAAACAGAACAGAGCAAATAGACCTACTGCAGATACTTACTAATCAGATTATCAAATATCAAAGACAAAGCGAGAATTTTGAAAGCAGCAAGTGAAAAACAATTCATCACATACAAGGGAAGTTTGATAATACTGTGTGTGGATTTCTCAGCAGAAACCATGGAGGCAAGAAGACAGTGGTATGATATATTCAAGACCCTGAAAGAGAGAAAATGGCAAAAAAGAATTCTATAACCAGCAAAAATGTACTTCAAAATGAGGGGCCCATCGTGGGCCACAGTGACTCAGTAGGCAGAATACTCATCTGCCTTGCCAGAGACCTGGGCTCAATTCCCAATGCCCACCCATGCAAAAAAAAAAATGAGGGGCCCATTAAAATATTTTCAGACAAACACTCACTGAGACAATTTGTGACTAAGAAACCAGCTCTACAAGAAATACTAAAGGGAGCACTACAGACAGATAGTAAAAGACAGGAGAGCGAGATCTGGAGAAGATTGTCGAAATAAATATTAATAAAGGTAAAAAGAGAAAAATAATTAGATATGACATATAAAATCCAAAAGACAAAATGGTCGAAGAAAGTAATGCCTTTCTATTATTTAATGTAATAACATTAAATGTTAATCGATTAAACTCCTTGTGAAGTTTGAATCTATTATGTACCCCAGAAAAGCCATGTTTTAATCCTGATTCAATCTTTCAGAGGCAGCCACTTCTTTTATTCCTGACTCAACAGTACAGGTAGAAACTTTTGATTAGATTATCCATGGAGATATGACATGCCCAATTATAGCTGTGATCTTTTGATTAGATGGATATATTACTCTATCCAATCAAGGTCGGTCTTGATTAGTTTACTGCATCCCTTAAAAAAAGAAACATTTTGGAGATAGCCAGAAATGACAGAAACCTCAACACCAACAGAAACTTCAGAGCCCAGCTGACATAGATGCCAACACTTGGAAAACAGAGATTTGGGCATTTGAAGATGCTTGGAACCCAACAGACATTGCCATGAGATGTTAAGCAAGCCATAATCTGGGGAGAGCCAAGGGAAGCTAAGAGATGAAAGTCAGCCCAGAGAGGCTAAGTGAGGAACCAACCGCCCAGGAGCAAGGGACCAACAGATGCCAGCCACATGACTTCCCAGCTGACAGAGCAATTTCAGAACCATCAGCCTTCCTTCAATTAAGGTCTTTCTCTGGATGACTTTGTTTGGGCATTTTTATAAGCTTAGAACTCTAAACTTAAAACTTATAAAATTTCCCTTTTTAAAAGTTGTTCAAGTTCTAACATATCAAATTCTGGCAACTTGCAAGCTAGCACACTCATCAATCAAAAAAACATAGACAACAGAATGGATTTAAAAACAAGGCCCATCTATAAGTTGTCTTCAAGAGACTCACTTTAGACCCAAGGGCAAAAAATAAATTGAAAGTTAAAGCTCTGGAAAGATATTCCATGCAAACTACTACCAGAAAGGAGCAAGGTCACTGTACTAACATTCGGAAAATTCAACTTCAAATGTAAAATGATTAAAAGAGAAAAAGAAACACACTATGTATTAATAAAATGAAAAATACAACAAGAAGATATAAGAATCATAAATATTTATGTACTGAGCCAGAGTGCTCCAAAATACATGAAGCAAAAACTGACAATATTGAAGGGAGAAGTGGACACCTCTACCATAATAGCTGGAGACTTCAATTCCCCACTCTCATCAATAGATAGAACATCTCAAAAGAGGAACAATAAAGAAACAGAGATTTTGAATAATACAGTAAATGAACTAGACTAAACGGACATTTACAAAACAATAATCCTCCCTCAGCTGCAGGATATACATTTTTCTCAAGTGTCCAGGGGTCATTCTCAAGGGTAAACCATATACAGGGTCACAAAGCAAGTCTCAATAAATTTGAAAAGATTAAAATTATACAAAACATGTTGTTGGATCATAATGGAATGAAGTTGGAAATCAAAAGCAGGCAGAGGGTCAGAAAATTCACAAATATATGGAGGCTAAACGACACACTCTTAAATAACCAGTGGGTCAAAGAAAAAAAATGACAAGAGAAATCAGAAAATATTTTGCAGCAGATGAAAAGTCAGGACTGAGAGGGAAATTTATTGCCTCAATGTCAATATTAAAAAACAAGAAAGAGAAAAAAAATCCAGGAATTAACTGTTTACCTGGAGGAATTAGAGAAAGAACAGCAAATTAACCCCAAAACAAACAAAAGGAAAGAAATATGAAATTAAGAATATGAAAACAATAGAAAAAATCAACAAAACCAGAAATTTGTTCTTTGGGAAAATCAATGGACCGTTAGCTACCTGACCAAAAAAAAGGAGAGAGAGAGAGATGATGCAAATAAATAAAATCAGAAATGGAAGAGGGAACATAACCACTGACCACACAGAAATAAAGGAGGTAATGAGAGGATACCATGAGCAATTATATGCTAATAAACTAGGCAATGTAGATGAAATGGACAAATTTCTAGAAAGGCATGAACAACCAATATTGACTCAAGAAGAAATCAATGGCCTCAACAAACCAATCACAAATGTAGAGGTTGAATTATTTTATCAACAAGCTCCCAAAAAAGAAAAATTCAGAACAAGTTGGCTTCACATGTGTATTCTAATCATGCTCAATCTCTTCAAAAAAAATTGAAGATTCATTCTATGAGGCCAAAATACCAAAGTATACCCTAATACCAAAGCCAGACAAAGATATCACAAGAAAAGAAATTTACCAGCCAATATCTTTAATGAATATAGATGCAAAAATCCTCAACAAAATACTTGCAAATAGAATCCAGCAGCACTTTAAAAGAATTATACCCCATGACCAAGTGGTATTTATTTCAGTCTTGCAAGGCTGGCTCAAAACAAGAAAATCAATTAATGTAATACACCATATCAGTAAGTCAAAGTGGAAAGAACCCCATGATCATTTCGATTGATGCAGAAAAAGCATTTGACAAAATTCAGTATCCTTGTTGATGAAAATACTTCAAAGGATAGAAATAGAAGGGAACTTCTTCAACATGTTAAAGGGAATATGTGAAAAATTCACAGTTAACATCATCCTCAATGGGGAAAGAGTGAAAACTTTCCCTCTAAGATCAGGAGCAAGACAAGGATGCCCACAGTGGAAGTTCTAGCCAGAGCAGTTAGACAAAAAAAAAAAAAAAAAAGGAAAAAAAAGGCATCCAAATTGGAAAGGAAAAAGTAAAACTCTCACTGTTTGCAGATGACATAATACTGTATGTCAAAAATCCTAAAAAATCTACAGCAAAGCTACTAGAGCAAAGTGGCAGGATATAAAATCAACACCCCAAAATTAGTAGAGTTTCTATACAGTATTGATGAGCAATCTAGTGATGAGGAGGAAATCAAGAAAAAAAATCCATTTGCAATAACAACCAAAAGAATCAAATATTCAGGAATAAATTGAACTAAGGATACAAAAGACTAAACACAGAAAACTAGAAGTAACTGCTAAAAGAAATAATGGAAGACCTAAATAAATGGAAGGGCATTCTGTGTTCATGGATTGAAAGACTCAATATAATTAAGATGTCAATTCTATCCAAATTGATTTATGGATTCAATGCAATACCAGTTAAAATCTCAACAACTTACTTTGCAGAAATAGAAAAACTAAATTTATTTGGAGGAGCAGGGTTCCCCTAATAGCTAAAAATATCTTGAGAAAGAAAAATGAGGTGGAAGGTCTCACACTACCTGACTTTAAATCATATTATGAAGCTACTGTGGACAAAACAGTATGGTACTGGCATAAAGAGAGATTTATTGACCAATGGGATCAAATTGAATGTTCAGAAATAAACTCTTCTCATCTATGGACAATTGATCTTTGATAAGGTGGTCAAGCCAACCCATCTGGGACAGAGCAGCCTCTTCAATAAATGATGTTTAGAAAACTGGGTATCTATATGCAAAAGAATGAAAGAGGATCCATATCACACACCTTTCACAAAAATTAATTGAAAATGGATCAAAGACCTAAACATTAGAGTTAAGACCATAAAAGTATTAGAAGAAAATGTAGGGAAATATCTTATAAGTCTTGAAATTGGAGGTGGTTTCCTGGACCTTACACCCAAGGCACAAACATTCCAATCTTTGGAATGGAATTTATCTATTATTTTAATATATAAATGGGATCTCCTCAAAATTAAACACTTTTGTGCATCAAAGAACTTGTCCAGAAAAGCAAATGGGAGATAGTATCTGGAAACCACAAATCAGATAATGGTTTAGTATCCAGAATATATTAGATTCTTCAACTCAAAAACAAAAAGATAAAGAACCCAATTTAAAAATGGGCAAGAAACATGAACAGACACTTTTTAGAAGAGGAAATACAAATGGCTAAAAGCCACATGAAAGGATGCTTTACTTCACTTGCTATTAAGGAAATGCAAATTAAAACCACGATGAAATATCAACTGACACCCAGCTGAATGGCCATTATCAAAACAAAAACAAAACAAAAAACAGAAACAAGTCCTGCAGAAGATGTGGTGAAAGAGGCACACTTATTCACTGTTGGTGGGAATGTAAAATGGTACAACTGTTCCAGCAGGCAGTTCGATGGTTCCTCAGGAAGGTATGTATAGAACTGCCATATGATCCAGCAAAGCAATCCCATTACAAGGAATACATTCAGAGGAACTGAAGGCAAGGACACAAATGAACATTTACACACCCCAATGTCTATAGCAGTATTATTTATGATTGCTAGGAGATGGAAACAGCTCAAATGTCCATCAATGGACAAGTGGCTAAACAAGCTGTGGTATATAAATACACTGAAATATTACAAAACTGTAAGACAGAATAAAGTTATGAAGAATGTAGTAATGTGGATGAACCTTGAGGACATTATGCCGACTGAAATCAATCAGAAACAAAAGATCACACCAATATGAACTAACATTAATGAGTCAACTTTAAGAGTTAAAGTTAAGGGCACAGGTTATAAGAAGACAGAAATAGGGTAGGGATCCAGCATTTGGTGCTGAAGGAATAAAGAATGTGCAACAGGGCTGATTGCAAAAATTCAGAAATGGATAGCACAATACTATCTGATGGTAGGAGAAAAATATAAGTACACTGAATGAGTATGGTTGAGGGAGAAGGGCTGGAGACACATATGAAACCAGAAGAGAGATAGAGGATACAGACTAAGATGGTATAACTTATGAAGTGCCTAGAGTGGACAATGATGGTGATAAATTGTACAAATATAAAAACATTTTTGTATGAGGGAGAACAAATGAATGTAGACATTGCAAGGTGTTGAACATGGATAGCATACAGGAAAAAGTACAATCATTGCAAGCTAAGATCTATAGTCAACAGTACCATTGTAATATGCTTCCACTGAATGTAATAAAGGTATTATGACAAAATTAAATGTCCACAAGTGATTGGGGGGAATGAGGGAGGAGTGTGGATTTTTTGTGGAAGAAAAGGAAATGTCTTCATATAGATTATGGTGGCAAAGCCATGTCTATTGACTTAGGTTGGATTGTATTATGTGCAGATAAAGCTATTTAAAAATGAAAAAAAAATGAGAGAGAGATTAGGATATTCCCAGTTAAAGGTGAGGTTTGTCACCACTAGGCTGTCACTACAAGTGATGCTAAAGATAATTCTTGAGACTGAAAGGAAAAGACAATAGACAATAAATTGAGGTGGCAAAAGGAAGACTGCCAGTAACGGCAACCTATAATTACAAATGCCAGTACTATTGTATTGTATTTTGGTGTATGTAGCTCTACTTTTTACTTCTTACAAGTTCTAAAATGAAAATGCAAAAAGTAATGAAAAATCTAGCTTTGTACATACAATTTATAAAGATATAATTTTAACTATTACAACAAAAAGGAAGGGGAACAGAAGGGGGCAGTAGGATGACTAAAATTAGATATAAATAAATAAAATATAAGCTAAAAAGTGTTGGTGAGGATATGTAGAAAATAGAACCCTTATGCATTGTTTGTGGGAAAGTAAAATAGTACAGCCACAATGGAAAACAGTTCATTCCTCAAAAAGTTAAATATAGAGTTACCAGAGGATCCAGCAATTCTATTTTTAGTTATATATCCAATTGAAAACATATGTTCATACAAAAAACTTGTACACAAATATTCGTATCAACATTATTCATAATGCTGAATGCCAAAAAGTTGATGATTGGAAACAACCAAATCGATAGATGGATAAACAAAATGTGATACATCCATTTATGTGTTTCTAAGACATTGAAGGATTGAAATTCTGATATATGCTACAACTTGGATGAACCTTGAAAACATTATGGTAAGTGAAAGAATACAGACACAAAAAGTCACACATTGTATCATTTCAACTAATAGAAAATATCTAGAATAGGCAAATCTATGGAGACAGAAAGTAGATTAGTAGTTACCAGGGTCTGGGGAAGGAATATAGAGTGACCATCAATGTGTACAGGATTGTTTCATGATGATGCAAATTCTGGAATTAAATAGTACATAGTAGTAATGGTTACACAACCTTGAGTAAATACTAAAGTATATACAATACATGCACTGTATTGTACATTTTGAAATAGTGAATGTTATGACATGAGTTATGTTTCAATTATTAACAACAGAGGAGATAATACCTCAATTGATAAAAATGTAGGTAAGTAAGGAGGATTGAAGGAGCGAAAAACAGGAGTCAACAGGAAACAAATGGTTCAATGGAACATTTAAAGTCAAATAAATCAATAACATCAGAAATAAATGGAATATTCACCCACTAGACTGATTAAAATACAAATTTGAAGACAAACAGAACAGTGGAACCAAACAGAGTTACCAGAAGTAGACCCGCACATATAGGATCAATTAATTTTCAAAAAAGTACCAAGGTAGGGCAAAAGAAAATAGAACGTGCAAAAAAAATTGCTGTAATAACTGGATAACCATTTGGAAATTTTTAAGGGGCAGCTAGATTCATGTCAAATCATGTACAAAAATTAACTTGCAAAGAATTGCAGACCTATATATAAAATCTAATACTACAGAACTCCTTGAAGAAAGCATAGGGGAAAATATTTGCAACCTTGATTTAGGGAAAGATGTCTTAGATATGACACAAAGACCATAAGGCAAATAATTAGTAAAATGTTAGCTATTAAAATATGAAACATTTGCTCTTCAAAAGATGCCATTAAGAAAATGAACAGGCAAGCCACCAACTGAGAGAAAATGTTCACAATTCATCTATCTGATAAGGGACTTATACACAGAATATATAAAGAAGGCTAATGATTTGATAATAAAACAAGAAATTCAATAAAATACAGGCAATATATTTAATGGATATCTCAAAACAGAGGAAATACAAAAGGACTCTAAGCACACGGAAAGATGTTAAGCATAGTTAGTCATCAGAGAAATTAAAATAGAAGCCACAAACAAAATACACCAAAAAATAACTTTTAGTTTGCTAAAGCTGCCAGAATGTAATACACTAGAGATTAACTGACTTTTATAAAGAAGATTTATTTCGTTACAAATTTACAGTTCCTCTGGCTTTCTCTGTCACATGGGAAGGCACACAGCAACATCTGCTGGCCTTCCCTCCTGGCTTCTTGGTTTAAATGGCTTTCCCTGGGATGATGTCGTTCTGCATTTCAATTTGCCTGGGTCTGTGTTGGCTCTGAGCTGAGTTGTGCTGTTTGTGCTGAGCTGCTGAGCTCTCTTCTGACTCCCCTTTTAAGCCTTCAGCTAATTATATTAAGCATCACTCATTGGAGAAGATACTCCCCTTAGCTGATAAAGATGTAGTCTGCCATTGATTAATTTTACATGCTGATGATTTAAGTCCACAGCAACAGAAAAATGGAGCACCATCACCTGGCTAAGTTGACACCTGAAACTAACTACTACAATAACTAGAAATAAAAAGACTAGAAATATTAATGTTGGCAAGGATTTGTAGCAATGGGTATTCTCATACATTGTGAGCAATAATGCAACATGTTACAGCCATTTTGGAAAACAGTTTGTCAGTTTCTTAAAAAGTTAAGCATACTTGTTATATATACCAGCAATTCTATAATTAGGTATTTACCCAAGAGAAATGAAAACATATGTCCAAATAAAGATTTGTACAAGAATGCTTACAGTAGATTTAGTCATAATAGCCCAAAACTGTAAATAACCCAAATGTCTAATAACAGATGAATGGATAAAAATTATGATATAACCAAACAATACAATACTAATCAGCAATTAAAACAAATGCATTACTGATATATGTAACAACATGAAATAATCTCAGAAACACTATGCTGATTGAAGAAAATCCAGACACAAAAGGGTACATATAATATGATTCCACTTATATAAAATTCTATGACATATAAACTAATATACACTAATAGAAAATCGATCAGTGGTTGCCTGAGGTCGCAGTTAAAGGAAAGGACTATTACAGTACATCTTGAGGAACTGTGTGGGACTGATGGAGATGTTGTGTTTTAATTTCCTAAAGTTGCTGGAATGCAACACACCAGAGATGGATTGGCTTTTATAAGGGAGATCTATTTAGCCATAAATTTATAGTTCCTAGGAGGAAAGGCAGTTAGCTGGCTTTCCTTTACATTTCTCTGTCATATGGGAGGGTACACAGCAACATCTGTTGACCTTCTTTCCTGGCTTCTGGTTTCAAAAGGCTTTCCCTGAGGCACTCCCTTCTTCATCTGCAAATGTGTGGGACTGAGCATTTCCCTCTCTTCTAACGCTCCTTTTACACTTCCAGCAGATCAAATTAAAGTCGCTCATTGCAGATGGCATTCCTCTCAGCTGACCATAGATGTAATTAGCCATATATGAATTTCACATGCTGGTGATTTAAGCCCATAGCAACAGAAAAACTGGGCAGCATCAGCTGGCCAAGTTGACATCTGAACCTAACTACTACCTTCTGTACCTGAATCCTAGCAGTGCTTACTTTTGTCAAATGTGAATTGTAGAGGAGTTCCAGGAATATGGCAGAATAGGATAAATAGATAGATTCAGCTCTGCTGTAAGGAAAAGTTAGAGAAGGGACAGGAGGGTAACTGAGACGGAGATCAAGAAGACACTAGAAGAGCTTAAAGAGGAATTTGAAAGAATAAATAGAAAAATAGCAGATATCACAGAGATTAAGGATTCTGTTGACCAAATAAAAAACATACTAGAGACACATGATAGCAGATTTGAGGAGGCAGAAGAAAGAATAAGAGGACAGGACAACAAATTTTAAACAGTCAAAACATCAAATGGCAAAGAGATGGGAAAATTTGAATTGGATCTCAGGGAAATGATGGACAAAATAAAGTGCATAAATATATGAATAATTGGTGTCCCAGAAGGAGAAGAGAAGAGTAAAGCTAGAAAGAGTAGTTGAGGAAAAATGGGTGGAAAACTTCCCAACTCTTATAAAGGACATAAATATACAAGTTGAAGAAGCTCAGTGAACTCCACACAGAATAAATCCAAATAGCCCTTCCCCAAGACACATACCAATCAGTCTGTCAAATGTTGAAGACAAGCAAAAAATCCTGAAAGTGGCAAGATAAAAAACAACCTACTACATACAGGGGAAACTGTATAAGTCTGAGTTTAGACTAGTCAAATGGCACCATGGAGGCGAGAATGCAGTGGTCTGATATATTTAAAATCTGGAAAGAGAAAGGATTCCAGCCAAGAGTTCTGTACCCAGCCAAATTGTCCTTCAAAACTGAGGGAGAGAGGGCGGCTGCCGTGGCTCAGCAGGCAGAGTTCCGACCTGCCGTGCTGGAGGTCTGGAGTTCGATCCCTGGTGCCTCCTGCCCATATGCAAATTAAAAAAATAAAAAAACTGAGGGAGAGAATAAAATTCTCACAGACGAACAAATCCTGAAAGAATTTGTCAACAAGGGACTGGCCCTACAAGAGATAATAAAGCCAGTGGGCCATGGTGGCTCAGCAGGCAGAGTACTCACCTGACATGCTGATGGCCAGGGTTCGATTTCCAGTGCCTGCCCATGAGAAAAAAAGAAAGAAAGAAATAATAAAGTGAGTTCTGCCTGTTTAAATAAAAAGACAGGAGAGGGGCGGGCCACAGTGGCTCAGCAGGTAAGAATGCTTGCCTGCCATGCCCAAGGACCCGGGTTCGATTCCCGGTGCCTGCCCATGTTTAAAAAAAAAAAAGACAGGAGAGGGAGGACTGGAGGAGGACACAGAATTGAAGAGTACCGGTAAGGGTAACAAAGGATAAAAAGAAAAAGAGGGAAAAGAGTATATAGATCTGACAAGTAATATAAAAAAGATAAGATGGTGGATTCAAGAATTGCCTTTTCAGTAATAACTTTGAATCTTAACACACTAAATTTACCAATTAAAAGATATAGACTGGCAGAATCTATTAAGAAACATAATCCAGTTATAGACTGCTCACAAGAGACTTATCTTAGATACAAGGATACAAATAGATTGAAAGTGAAAGGATGGAAAAAGATTTTCCATGAAAGTGGAAGTGTGTGCTATTTATTCTCCATATATTTGTGAATGTTCTTGTCCTTTGGTGGTTATTGAGATCCAGCTTCATTCCATTGTGATCAGAGAGAGTGCTTTGAATAATTTCAATGAAAGAAAGCAGAAGTAGCTTTACTAATATCAGAAAAAAGAGATTTTAAATGCAAATACATAATAAGAGGCAAAGATGGACACTTTATATTAATTAATTGGATAATTCACCAAGAAGAAATAACAATCATAAATGTTTATGCTCCCAATCAAGGAGCTCCAAAGTACCTGAGACAGACATTGGCAAAACTGATGTGAGTGATAGATGTTTCAACAATAATAGTAGAAGACTTCAATACACCACTCTTCTCTATAGATAGAACAACCAGACAGAAGATCAACAAGGAAATAGAGAAGTTAAACAACTTGATAAATGAATTAGACCTAACAGACATATATAGGCTACTACACCCCAAAACACCAGGATGTACATTCTTCTCTAGTGCTCATGGAATATTCTCTGGGATAGATCATATGCTAGGGCAAAAAACAGGCTTTTATAAATTTAAAAACATTGAAATTATTCAAAGCACTCTCTCTGATCACAATGGAATGAAGCTGGATCTCAATAACCACCAAAGGACAAGAACATTCACATATATATGGAGAATAAATAGCACACTCTTAAATAACCAGTGGGTCAAAGAAGAAATTGCTAGGGAAATCAGTAGCTATCTGGAGAAAAATGAAAATGAGAATACAGTATATCAGAACTTAATGGGATGTGGGAAATTTATTGTCCTAAATGCCTATATTAGAGGGAAATTTATTGTCCTAAATGAGAGGGAAATTTATTGTCCTAAATGCCTATATTAGAAAACAAGAAACAGCAAAATCAAGGACTTAACTGCTCACCTAGAGGAATTTGAGAATGTACAGCAAACTAACCCCAAAGTAAATAGAAGAAGAGAAATAACAAAGATTAAAGCAGAGTTAAACAAATGGAGAACAAAAGAACAACAGAAAGAAACAATAAACCAAAAGTTGGTCCTTTGAGGAAATCAATAAAATTGATGGGCCACTAGCAAAAATGACAAAGAGAAAAAGAGAGGGGATGCAAATAAACAAAATCAGAAATGAGAAGGGGTACATTACCAATGACCCTGAAAAAATAAAAGAAATCATAAGAGGATGCTATGAACAACTATATGCCAATAAACTAGACAACTTAGATGAAATGGACAAGTTCCTGGAAACGCACAAAGAAGATACACTGACTCAGGAAGAAATAGAAGATCTCAACAAACCAAGGACAAGTAAAGAGACTGAATCAGTCATCAAAAATCGTCCAACAATGAAAAGCCCAGGTCCAGATGGCTTCACAGGGAATTTTATCAAACATTCCAAAAAGAACACACATCAATCCTCCTCAAACTTTTCAAAAAAATTGAGGAAAAAGGAACACTACCTTAATCATTTTATGAAGCTAATATCATTCTAATACCAAAACTGACTAAAGATGCTATAAGAAGGAAAACTACAGGCCACTCTCCCTAATGAACATAGATGCAAAAATTCTCAATAAAATATTAACAAATTGAATATAACAACACATTAAAAGAATTATACACCATAATCAAGTGGGGTTTATACCAGGAATGCAAGGATGGTTCAACACAAGAAAATCAATTAATGTAATACAGCACACTATCAAATTGAAAGGGGAAAATCACATGATCCTCTTGATGCTGAAAAAGCATTCAACAAAATTCAACATCCTTTTCTGATAAAAACATTTCAAAAGGTAGGAATCAAAGGTAACTTCCTTAATATGATAACGGGCATATATGAAAACCTGATGGCCAGCATTGTAGTCAATGAAGAGAGACTAAAACCTTTCCCCCAAGATAAGAAATGAGACAAAGATGCCCACTGTCACCACTATTATTCAACATCATGCTAGATGTTCTAGCTAGAGGAATCGGGTAGAACAAAGAAATAAAGGCATCTAGATTGGAAAGGAAGAAGTAAAACCTTCATTATTTGCAGATGACATGATAGTATACTTGGAAAATCCTGATAAATCTACAGCTTAAGTCAAATTTAGCAAGGTGGCAGGATATAAAATTAATGTACAAAAATCAGTAATGTTTCTATACACAACTAATGGCCTAACTGAGGAATCAGTTAAGGAAAAAATTCCATTCAAAATAGCAACTAACAGAATCAAGTACTTAGGAATGAACTTAACTAGGGACATAAAGGATTTGTACACAGAAAACTACATAACGTTGCTAAAAAAAATCAAAGAAGATCTAAATAAGTGGAAAGACATTCCCCGCTCATGGAAAAGAAGGTTAAATATAGTTAAGATGTCAATTCTACCTAAACTGATCTACAGATTCAATGCAGTACCAATCAAAATTCCAACAACCTACTTTGAAGACCTGGAAAAGCAAGTTACTAGATTCATCTGGAAGTGAAAGGGTTCCTGAATAACTAAAAGCATCCTAAAAAAGAAGAATGAAGTGGGAGGATTAACACTCCCTGATTTTAAAACTTATTATAAAGCCACAGTGGTCAAAACAGTATGGTACTAGCACAAATACAGTATTGACCAATGGAATCAAATCAAGAGTGCAGAAACTGACCACCAAATCTGTGGTCAACTCATCTTTGACAAGGGCCCCAAATCCACTGAACTGCCACAAAATAGTCTTTTCAAATTATGGACATGGGAGAACTGGATATCATTAGCCAAAAGAACGAAAGAGGACCCTTACCTTGTACCATATACAAAAATTAACAAAAGTGGATCAAACACCGAAATATAAGAACTAGCACCATAAAGCTTCTAGAAGAAAATTTAGGGAAACGTCTTCAAGACCTACTAATAGGAGGTAGCTTCCTAAACTTTACATGCAAAGATCAAGCAACAAAAGAAAAAATAGATAAATGGGAACTCCTCAAAATCAAATGCTTCTTCACTTCAAAACTGTTTGTCAAAAAGGTGAGGAGGCATCCACCTCAATGGGAGAAAATATTTGGAAATCATGAATCAGATAAAGGTTGGATATCCTGTATACATAAAAAAAATCATAAACTCAAGAACAAAAAAAACAAACAACCCAATTATAAAATGGGCTAATGATATGAATAGGCATTTTTTCTGAAGAGCAAATACAGATGGCACAAAAGCACATGAAGAGATTTCATTTTCATTGACTATAAGGCTAAATGCAGATTAAGATTACAATGAGATACCACCTCATTCCTACAAAATTGGCTGCTATTAAACAA
>PVIY010014405.1:0-56545 GCA_004026745.1 Myrmecophaga tridactyla | reverse complement strand
AGTTTTCAAAGCACTCTTCAACAAGTAGTTACAGGACAGATCTCAGAGTTTGTCATACCGTCATCTCAGATTTTTCCTTCTAGCTGCTCCAGAATATAGGAGGCTAGAAGGAATACGTATTTTTTATCATCACAATTGACTTTTCTTTCTTTTTTTGTGAAAAATAACATATATTCAAAAGATCAATAAATTTCAAAGCTGAGCACAACAATTAGTTGTAGAACAGATTTCAGAGTTGGTATGTGCTACAATTCTACAATTTTAGGTTTTTACTTCTAGCTGCTCTAAGATACTGGAGGCTAAAAGAAACATCAATATAATGATTCAGCAATCATATTCATTTGTTAAACCCTACCTTCTCTGTATAACTCCAACCTCACCTTTGATCTTTCTCCCACTCTTTAGGGATATTTGGGCTATGCCCATTCTAACTTTTTCATGTTGGAAGGGTTGTCAATAATGAAGGGTATGGAAATGGAACTAGATGACATTCTGGAAAAGTTGACCTCTCTAGGTTTCAGGATTAACCTAATCCAGGGACCTATCTGGAGGTTGTAGGTTTCTGAAAAGCTACTGTAGTGCATGGAACCATTGTAGAATCTTATAGATTGCCCTAGGTGTTCTTTAAGATTGGCTGGAATGAAAATGGTTGGAGTTTGGCAAGTTATGATAGGTAGCAATATCTAACTAATGCTTGTATAAAAGCAACTTCCAGAATAGCCTCTTGACTCTATTTGAACTGTCTTAGCCACTGGTTCCTTATTTGTTACACTTTTCCCCCTTTTGGTCAGGATGGCATTGTTGATCCCACAGTGCCCAGGATGACTCATACCTGGGAGTCATCTCCCATGCTGCCAGGGAGACTTTCACCCCTGGTTGTCATGTCCTGTATAGGGGGGAGGCGATGATTTCAATTGCAAAGTTGGGCTTAGAGAGAGTGAGGCCACATATGAGCAACAAAAGAGGTACTCTGGAAGTAACTCTTAGGCATACCTATAGGCAGGTTAAGATTCTCTGCTATATGAATAAGCTTCACAAGAGCAAGCCTCAAGATCAAGGGCTTGGTTTATTGATTTGGGTGTCCATAATGTTTGAAACAGTAACAGGAGTTTCCCTGGTGGTAAAATCTAATAGTTTCATATTTTTTCTCCCATATCTCAAGGGACTTTGCCAATACTTTTTGCTTATCTGCTTAATATTCTCTGAGATTTATCCAGGCATTACATTAAGCTATACAGGATTAAAGGCCCTCATTTTTATTCTGGGCTCCCTGTATGTGGATGTTTAAATGATCTATCCAGACAGGTTGAGTTAGATTATGTGCTAGAGAAAATTTGGGTTCTGAAAAAAACAGACCTTTCTTCCTTTGGTCCCAAAGAGTAGGTGAGGTTCTAAAATACAGACAATGTCTTCCTTACCCCTGTGTTCTGAAATACCTTAATCCTAACTTGATCACATTCATTCTTATCTCTGAATAACCAGGTTATACATATATAAAACAACCTCTAAAAATCCAGAAATAATAATTACCACTCCCAGAAAAAATGTGTTTGCTACAAGAGCTTACTATTTAGACCCCTGTAGCATTTTCTAAATGAGATCAAACAATGATTGTTCTTTTGTTTCTGGCTTATTTTACCTCACCAAATGTCCCACAGGTTCACTCGCAATCTTGCATGCCTCACAAAATTGTTCCTTTTTGTAGCATCACAATATTCGATCATATGTACATACCATCATTCACCATTCTACTTCTCAGTCAGTGCATCCTTCAACCACTTTTACCATTGTCATAAAAGTGGAGTCATAAAGTATTTATCCTTTTGTGTCTGGCTTATTTCACTCAGCATTATGTCCTCAAGGGTCATCCATCTTGTCATGTGTTTCAGGAGATCATTTTGTCTTTTTGCTGCATAATATTCAATAAAACATTTTGTTAATCCACTCATCTGTTGATGGACACTTGGATTGTTTCCATTTCTTGGTGATTGTGAATAATGCTGCTATGAACATCAGTGTGCAAATGTCTGTTTGTGTCACTACTTTCAGCTCTTCTTGGTATATACTGAGTAGTGCTATTGCCGGGTCATAGGGTAGTTTAATATTTAGTTTCCTAAGCAACTGCCAAACTGTCTTCCTTAGCAGCTGTACCATTATACATTACTGCCAGTGGAGGATAACTGTCCCAATTTCTCCACATCCTCTCCAACATTTATAGTTTCCTGTTTATTTAATAGTAGCCAATCTTATAGGTGTGAAGTGGTATCTCATTGTAGTCTTGATCTGCATTTCCCTTATAGCTAATGGAAATGAGGATCTTTTCATGTGCCTTTGAGCCATCTGTATTCGCTCTTCAGAAAAATGCTTATTCATATCTTTTGCCCAATTTATAATTGGGTTTTTTTTTCTTTTGTTGTTGAGGTGCATGATTTCTTTATGTATACAGGATATCAAATCTTTGTCCGATGTGTGATTTCCAAACATTTTCTCCCATTGAATTAGCTGCCTCTTCATTTTTTTGTCAACGTCTTTTGAGGTGCAGCAGCATTTGATTTTGAGGAGTTCCCATTCATCTATTGTTTCTTTGGCTGTGTGTGCTTTGGGCGTAAAGCTTAAGAAGCTATCTCCTATTCCTAGGTATTGAAGATGTTTCCCTACATTTTCTTCTAGAAGCTTTATGGTACTACTTCTTATATTTAGGTGTTTGATTCACTATGAGTTAATTTTTGTACAGGGTGTGAGGTAAGGGTCCTCTTTCATTATTTTGGCTATTGTTATTCAATTCTCCCATACCCATTTATTGTAAAGACTATTTTGTCCCAGTCCAATGGATTTGGAGGCCTTGTCAAAAATTAGTTGACCATAGAATTGGTGGTCTATTTCTGCACTCTTGACTCAATTCCATTGGTCAATACTTCTTTGTGCCAGTACCATGCTATTTTGACCACTATAGCATTATAAATAAGTTTTAAAATCAGGAAGTGCTAATTCTCTCATTTAATCTTCTTTTTAAGGATGCTTTTAGCTAATCAGAGTCTTTTTCCCTTCCAGATGAATTTGGTAGCTAACTTTTCCAAGTCTTCCAAGTAGGTTGTTGGAATTTTGATTGGTACTGCATTGAATCTGTAGATTAATTTGGGTAGAATTGACATCTTAACTATATTTAACCTACTTATTCATGAGCAGGGAATGTCTCTCCACCTATTTAGGTCTTCCTTCATTTCTTTTAACAATGTTATGTAGTTTTCTGTGTATAAGTCTTTACATCCCTAGCCAAGTTCACTCCTGGACACCTGATTCTTTTAGTTGCTATTTTGAATGGAATTTTTTCTTTAACTGACTCCTCAGTTAGCTCATTACTTGTTGAGCTGCTTTGAAAGGATTTATGCACCCTAGAAAAGCCATGTTTTAATATTAATCAATCATGTGGGAGCAACTGTTTCTTCTAATCTCTATTCAGGACTATAGGTTTTAAACTTGATTAGGTTATCTCCACAGAGATGTGACTCAATCATTTGTAGGTATTAAACTTGAGTACATGGAGACATGTCCCCAACCATTTTATCTGGGTCTTGATTAGCTTATTGAAATCCTATAAAAGAGGAGGCATTTTGGAGAGAGTCTCTTTGGAGAATGAGAAGTGAGATGCAGAAATATGACAGAAGGACAAGGGAACCGCATTGTCCACCAGCCAGTGACTTTTGGAGATGAAGAGGGAAAACACTTCCAAGGAAGTTTCATGAAGCAAGAGGCCAGGAGAGAAATCTAGCAGATGCCACCATGTGTCCTTCTAGCTGAGAGAGAAACGCTGAACATCACAGACCTTTTTGAAGCAAGGTCTCTTTCTCTGGATGCAATTCAAATTTTTCCATCTTTTTTGCCATTTGCTGTTTTGAGTGTCTGAAATCACTTGTCCTGTCCTTTAGCTCGCTTATTCTTCCTTCTGCCTCTTGAAATATGTTGCTGTGTCTTGAGTATATTTTTGATTTGGTCTTCAGTATCTTTAATCTCTGTGATATCTGTTATTTTTCTATTTATTCTTTCAAATTCCTCTTTATGCTCTTCTAGATCTCTTTTATGCCACTAGCCATCCCATTTACTCTATTTGGTAGAGTTATATGCAGATCTTTGATTAGTTGTTCCAGAGTCTGTGTCTTTAATTTAGTTATCAGGCTGGGCTATATCTGTCTGCATCTTGATACGCTTAGTGATCTTCTGCTCTCTTTGCAGCATGTAAATATCTTGATTGGTTTACTTTTTAAGTTGATTTCCTTCCCTAGTCAAAAGCTTTGCATTTGCAGGATGAATGTGGGGCAGGATGGAGTGTGTGGGGCACGACAGTGCAGTGATGAGTTGCAGCACAGGTATAAGCACTGGTAGGGGGTGCTACACTAGTGCCTCTGAGCATGGGGTGCGGGTTGTGGGGTTGTAGAGGTGTGGTGGAAGGGCCGTGGGTATGTGGTGCAGCTCATGCAGACCTTGGAGCACAGGAGCTGGATGCAGCATGGGAGACATAGAGGTAGAGTGCTCCTAATCCCAGTCTCCCCATCCATGCACTCCTAAGGGCTCTGGGCTTCCATTTAGAAAGGAGCTTCATAGGCTGTTTGCACCAGCTGGATGATCTCTGGTTGTCTGTGTCTCAATTCTTCAGCTTTTCTAGCCAGGGCCTCCATATGTGGTGCAAAAGACCCTGCCCAGTCACTTAGACACTGAAATTGCCATCTCAGTCATCTACCCAATCCTTCTCTAGCTCTTTCTTGGAGCAGGTGTGAACTTGACATATCCTATTCTGCCATCTTCCCAGAATCCTGGGTCCAGCCCTTTTGCAATATTTTCGGCTATTCAATTAAAAAAGCCTCGTGTTTTTTTAGTTTGTTTGTTTGTTTTTTTTCTGTCAGCCCTACCCTTTCTCTGCCAGGGCAAAAACTCCCAGTACCTTTAATGCTTATTCCAGGTTTATCTGTGCCAGGGGCCTATTTTTAGTAGTCAGAATTTGTTAATTAATTTTGCAAGTGAACCTTGGTTGAGTTAAGCTTCTGCTGTGAATAAAGTCTCTCCTTTCCCCTCGGGGAAGCAGGATGCCCGCTGGGGAGAGATGCCAGCCTTTCCAGCTTAGAGGACTTGCAGTTCAGTGTGGGGTCTCAGCCGGTCCAGCTTGTCCAGACTGGTGTATGCTGTGTGTCCAGTTGCTGATGTAGTCCTGACAGTTGCTCTATACTGTTCCTGGCTATTTAGTAGCTGCTCTGGAGGATGAACTAAATTCCACACCTCACTAAGCCACCATATTGTCCCTGTCTCCCTTGAATTCCATAGACTTTTGCTGTTCTTATTGAGATATAGTAGATTTTCTTAAATCTTTCTCCATTTGCTGTTTGCCTTTAGGACAAATTCCAGATACCATAAATGATATTTTTGAAAATAATTTTTTATTTGAAGAGTTTCACTGGTGAAAGGATCCACCAAGCTCTTACTCTGTCAGTCAAGCAGCCTTGCCCTCTTGAATTATTCACTTTTGCCTGTGTGTTATTTCTCCATCTATTATGATGGTTGCATTCATTGCTTGATTCTACAGTTGTACATAGTGATAATGCCATTTTTTATACAAAGCACCATTTCACTAAGTCTTCTAAGAAAGAGTGATGTAGTTATATGTTTTAATCTTAGATTCAAATCCCTCAAAATTTTCATTAGACTATTAAGCCATCTAAAGGATCTTGCAGGGAAGACAGAGACTCTTTATGCAGTGTTTCCTGGAGGTGTGACAATGTAAGTGGATGGTCTGGGGTCAGGGCAAGAGAAAACAAAGTTGGTGAATCTTGGCTATTGGAAGACATGGTGGAACAAGAGGTATTGGCAGTACTGCCAGGACACAACTAGAATATTGCATAGAAATTTTCATTTCAACAGAGCTCAGTGGACAACAGACAGAAATGAACAAGGTTTCTCTCTGCCTTGCTATCATGAAACATGTACATCCCCACCCATCACTACTAATAAAACTCACACGTTATCCCAGGAAGAAGGAGAGCACGTGAGGAATGAACCCTTCTATCATCATATATTTACCACCAAAGAGACTGTTTTAAATAAAAAATCATTGACTTACCTTGATAATGAAAGATAATATTTCTCCTACAACTATAAATGAATGAGCCAAGTCAAAAGTCAGTTCAGTTATAGAAACAAAAAAGGAAGTTACATATTTATACACCTGAAATTTGAGATTAGAATTCATATCTGCTGCACTATCCTGCACTATTCTCATGTAAACACCACTTGAAAAATAATAATAAGCAGAAATAGAAGGTAAGAGCTAGTCCAATGACATTACACCAAATGGAGATTTGCCTTCCCATTCTTAAAACTACTAAGAAATATGGTGATAAAATATTGGACATAATAGGTATGCTTCTACCCACCTTCCATGCATGTGTGCACACACACATCCAATGCAGCTCATATGTATTTATACTTGAAGTATACAAGGCTTTCAAACTTTCATTATTATTCCACACTAATGTTCACAATGCACTAGCTTTAAATGACTAAAATTGTATATAATAATGCATGGCCATTAGGATCCCATTATATATCATTTATAATCTATTGTTCAAATACTAGACCAAAATTTTCTTCAGAGTAATCAGAGGGATGTGTACAATAGCATATAACAAAGAACATTTGGGAGATGTTTAAACAACTTAAGAGTACACAAACTCTTGAAGGAGCACGAGCAATTTAGAAGCTTTTATTTATAAAGGAATTGCTGAAAGTTAATGCACAAGCCATTCATATGTATTAATTTAAACAAGTCCCCTAGGGCCATTAAAATGCAACAGTTAGATGAGTTCTACTTACCAGTACTCTTTGAAAGACAGTGCAGTCAAAACACAGAATCATGTGTGGCCCCCATATTCAGGGCAAAGCAGATTTTTATTAAAACCTTGCATTTATTATCCTGTTCTACTAAAATCTACCAAGTTTTTGTTCTACCAAAACTTGATCCCATAGATTAATGCCTCTTTTTTGTTTTGGTTATATTATTCTTTTACTCTTAAAATTTTTCTCAAGATCTCAGTACTTTTGCTTCTCCTTCGTATATTGTATTCCCATGACCTAGAACACCCTACCTCAATATTAGTCTGAACTGAAACTTTCTAGATGAGTAGGACTGGTAAGCAGTTTCTCTTCTGGGAATCTTTATTCCCTTCAGTAGGCAGAAGCTTTCTTTTTTCTCTGCTATAACTGTTTTAACAACATTTTGTGCATTAAACAAAGGACTTGAGCATTCTTAGATTGTGAAATCATATTTTACTAGCCCTGACTACTGCGTACCTTGATACAATGGCATTTCTTGGCTTTTATATGGCTAAGGGACATGTACCCACAACACAGAGCCGAAGTCTGAATGCAGACTCCTCTATTTCCTCCAAGGGGACGTTCTTAACAGGGTCTTCTCAGAGCGGTGACAGACCTCCCATGCAGTGACTTCAATAGCCTTTTTGATACACACTTAGAAATTAAGACTGCTCATGCTCAAGTCTGCTTGCTGGATGATACCAGCCACCTTACAGAAGGATTCTCAGGAGGCTCATGGCAGGCAGCAGAAGCATCCTGCTCTATGAGCTTTCAATAGTGTGTTATCCTCTAAAGACAACATATCCGGAAGACAGAATCACACCTATTTCTCTTATACAAATTTGACCTCAAGTAACAATAAATTTTATTCATACACGCCCAAAGTTCACATTACTAATATGAGTTTAGGAATCCTAGAGGAAGGAGTCTTGCCATTTAACTGAGGTGCATTTTCTATAACTTTCAGGCGTTTAAAGGTTAGGCTGATTTATTTCTGGGAATCATTTCATAGTTCTTGCACTGTAAATGAATTTTCTAGATAAATATGTTTGAGAAATGTTTCTTAAATATGCATATATTCTTGACTACTGCCAAATTCTTATAAACCAACTATTCCAAAGTAGGGATGACTTTGTGTATCAGATGGCTGATGTGGTCAACATAATACACAGTGGAGTTTCCTTGGTATATGTACTAAACCTCCACAGAGCTGTAAAGAAGTGCTATTCCTGTTACAGATAAGAAATAAATGATATGAATTTTCAAGCTCATTCTAATTTAAATTTAGGTCCATATATAGTAAATGTCATTTGTTTATTTATGACCTCATACAAAATGTTCTTTCACATTAAAATTCTAACACGAAAAAAGGTTTGAAGTTTTTTGACAGAATATCTAAGCTCCAATTAGGAGAATATTGATAAAGGATTTCCTGGCACTCAGAAACTTGAATGCCAGACAGTTTCTGTTTTGCTTGCTGAAGCCCCTGTGGTCTTATCTAGCCTCACCAACTAAACATTGAAACCATTTTGAGGAGAATACAGCATGCACCAAACTTGGAGGCAAGGGTATCTTTGGAAGAATTAATTTTGTACCACTTAGGTGGTGGTATTAAATATTTCATTTTTTAGGCTTTCAGACTAACTTCATAGGATGCTAAGACATCTTGAACCAGTTTGGAGACACTTAGCCAATCAACGTTTTATGCTATGTTAGTGTAGATCAATATGTAGGTTTGGAATGCCCTTAATTAGGATTCACGAGTTATCAATAGGCCTGTGTTAATGTGCATACATACACACATACTTTGGTGGTTAGGTTCAGGTGTCAACTTGGCCAGATGAAGGTGCCTAGCTCTGTTGCTGTGGCCATGAGCCAATGGTACGTGAACCTCATCTGTTGCTGATTCCATCTGCAGTCAGCTAGGGGGCGTGCCTGCTGCAGTGAATGATGTTTGATTTAATTGGCTGGTGCTTAAATGAGAGAGCTCAACGTAGCACAGCCCAAGCAGCTCAGCATACCTCATCTCAGCACTCACAGCTCAGCCCAGGCTTGGAGATGCAGAAAGGAATAACCCTGGGGAAAATTGTTGGAACCCAGAGGCCTGGAGAGAAGGCCAGCAGAGAGTGTCTTGTGCTTTCCCACGTAAGAAAGAACCTCAGTTGAAAGTTAGCTGCCTTTCCTCTAAAGAACTATATGTTTTTAGTTAATTAAATCCCCTTTCATTAAAAGCCAATCCATCTCTGGTGCATTCTGGCAGCTTTGGTAAACTAAAACACCTACATACATACACTTGTGTGGGGAAGGACAGCTCCCCCTCATCTGAAACTAAGAAGACCACGTAGAGAAGTTTTCTTGTGTCCTCTGAGATTTGTTGGATGTACAGGCTTAAACCTTTCTTTTTTGGAGAGTCAAAAGATGAAATTCTGTGGATGTTTTGCTCAGTCTGTGATGGGGCTGGTGGTAGGATGCTAGAGAGGAGACTAGGCTGCATTGGGAACAAGTTGCCTTTCTACTGACATTGGGGGAAAGCACATAGTTTTGGTAAGTAAGATGCCCACCCTATAGAAGGGAAGAGTGATGGTTTTAAACTGTAGTCTCCAAATACTTTGATGTTCCCCTTGTAACAAAAAGTGAGAGCTATGTTCCCTTCCCTTGAATTTCAGTGGGCTATGACTCCTCTGATCAAAATAATTTGGCGGGAGGGTGCAAGGGCAGTTCAGTGGTAGAATTCTCACCTGCCATGTGGGAGACCCAGGTTTGATTCCCAATCCATACACTTCCCAAAAATAAACAAACAAGCAAAACAAAGAACAACAAAACAAACAAACCAAAACCCAACAAACAGTGCCACAATAATGGGATACTTGCATGGAAAAATAATGAAATGTGACTCCACCATACAGCATACAAAAATAAAAAATAAAAACTAATTTGGCAGAAGGGAAGTGTTTTTCCAACGCTAGGTTATAAAGGCAGTGAAGCTTCCAGCTTTCTTCTGAGGGTACTCAATTATTATTATCATTATTATTATTTGGAGCCACATAGGAGAGGTCACAAGGAATAGCCACATGTGGGCAACTTTTTTTTTTTTTTGGCATGTACTGTCTCTGGGAATCGAACCCGGGTCTCTGGCATGACAGGCAGGAGTTTACCCTCTGAGCTATTCTTGCACCACCTGGGCACCCTTTCTGATAGCCACAGCTGAGCACTCAGCACACAGCCAGCATTAATTGGCAGGCATGTGATTGTCATCTGACCCAGCTGAGTCTTGAGATGCCTGCAACCTCAGTCAACATCTGATCACAATCACAGGAGGAACTTGGCAAAATACGTCCAGCCAAATCCTTCCCAAATTCCTCATATGTAAGGTAGTGAGCAAAATAAAATGATTGTTTTAAATGCCAACTTTTTTGGGAATTTTTAATGTAGCAATAGTAACTGAAACAAGAGCCAACCAGTAATCTTTTGAAAGTGTAAGACAGCCTTTTGCTAGGGACCAGACAAACTCACTAGAAAGAAACTGGCATGAGTCCTCTGCAGCAGACCCTGGTGGAGCTGGCAGCTGGGTTCATAAATGGCTGACTGGAAGAGCCTAGCCCTTCCAAGAAACTGCTGTTGGAATCCCCAGTAGGGAATCTTTAAGGAATCCATTTGCGAGAACTACATGTGGAAAACTCAGCATTTATGTGTCTCTCATGGTAAAGGCCACGCTGAGATTACAGTTAAATCATTCAAGTAAGATCTGAAGATCTTTCTTTTTTCCCGTTTCTGACCTTGGAGAATCCTCAAGTAGCAGCAAGCAAGGCAGGAAGAAGGGAGAGCATAAAAGAGAGAAGACCCAGAAACTTAATTCCTTTTCCCCATTGCAAGTTTCCACACATAGTTAGACTCTGGCTGGGGTAAATAAAAAGTTTTTAAATGGATGATAATTTGGAGTTTGGGGATATTGTATTAGCCTAGAATAAAAAAAAAATAATAACCATTAATGTATTTTTTGAGGATGTCAAGAAAAACAATGTTATCATCTTAGATTTCATCCTGGGAGGAAAAAGAATGAAAAAGTGCAGTTGTAAAAGATAACTGTGTTGTAAAAGATGATTATGTTGGACTCAGCATCATCCTGAGTCCACCTTATTTAATAAATTAGATTCCAATCTATATAGAATGCCACCATTTGCAAAACCACCACTGCCAATGTAAGACCTTGGTGTGACCTGATAAAGTTGTGAAAGCTTCTACCAAAACATGTTTATTTCAGCAGACATAAAGAAGGCATCTTCACACTGTCTCCTTAATCCATTTCTAGTGATTAGTTAATTATCATTGGCTAATAGATAATTGGGTGATTAGCTAACTACCATTGGGTAAGTTATAGATAATTCAAGAAAAGGCATACCTCCTTTGGAAGGAGGTATCTGGGTCCAAGAAGCCAGACTCAAGACCCCAGAAAAGAGCAGAGGAATGAGAACGGAAAGAATCAGGAGGGAAGAAAAAACACAAATAATGAACAATGTCTTTGCAGTTTTCCAAAGATGCATTTTTCCATCTCATTTATATACAGATATTTTCTTATCCTTGAATTATCTTCTGCTGCTTTTCACGTGAAGCCCATTTTCTCTCGTCAGTTATAAAGCAATGCGGTCCAAGTTTCCTCTGTGACTGACAGTCTTAAAGTCTCCAGAGCCATGATTAATTTCTAGGATTCTTCCACCAGCATTAGAAAGACTTTAAATGCAACTTCTCTTTTCTCTAAATTAATTTACAGAAAAAAATTCACTTTTGCCCTAAGGTCCGTCATTTGGTGGGAAGTATGGTAGTCCAAACTCTAAGATGATCCTTCAATGACCCACCTCCTCGCACAATCACCTCCATCTTGAGTGTGAGTGGTACCTGTAAATATGTTAGATGTCGTTTTTGAGATTAGTTTCTTAATGGGAGATTATTCTCAGTGGCTCCAACCCAATCAGTGAGCCCTTAAAAGGGACAAAGCAAGAAAGGGATAAGATATGAGACGATTTCTCTGTTTCTGCATATGAAGATGAAGTGGTCATGTGGCAGGAATGTGAACAGACACTAAGATCCTGTCCTTTAAGTAACTCCCAGCCAACACAGTGCAAGAAAATGGATACCTCAGACCTACAACCCTAAGGAACTGAATCCATCAACAACCTCAGTGAGTTTGGAAACATTCTCGCCTAAAGCCTCCAGAAAGGAGCACAGTTCTGTTGACTCTCTATTTCATCTAATGAAGTTCTGAGCACTGGCCCTGTTTAATACATGTGAGAACTTACAACCTACAGAACTGAGTTAATAAATGGGCATTCTTTTAAGCTTCTAAAGTTGTCATAATTTATTATTCAGCAATAGTAAACCAATGCAAGCTGTATATCATAAATTTACTGCATCTAATACATTTCCAAAAACATTAAATGTAGTACGTCTCAACCTATTTTATTATTAGCAATAATTTTTTCAGGTTTAGAGAGCAAAAACAAAGGCCAAATACACATTGATAAAATGTTTGTCATGTACATTTGTGAATTATTGGCATTTAGCTGATTTATCACTTCTCTGAATACTGTTATACTTTAAGAAACATATGAGGTCATTGGTGACCTCATTCACAAAAATGGCTGTGTCAGGAAATAGATCCACTGCAAAGAACTTAGCTAATAACTGCTGCAATTTAACCACAATATGCTTACTACTCCTTCCTTGAGGAGAACTTTTAATTCAATTAGGATACTACTCTCACAGTCTTTCTTCTTTTGTAATTTTTTCCCTCCTAAATGCTGTTTGTTTTTCTAAATAGGCTCATCAAAGTGTGCACACTTCTATGGCCTCCCTTTGGTTAGCTATGAATATTCTCATTCTACAGTTTACCTAGGTATTCCAGATGCCAGCACCCCTTCCACAGGCTTCCAGGGAGACATCAGCCAAGATGAAAAGAGCATCTTCAGAGTACCCTATTTTTCCTTGAGCCAACCTCTCTGCCAACCTCTATTAATGTAGCTGAACCAGGATGCCTAGGATGCACAATGACTAAAGTTGCCATTAGCTGAGGTTCCAGAAAGTATACTCCAGCCCATCAGACTTCTACTTCTCTCGATACCCTCAATAAGTGACTCAGTAAGGGTTCAATGGAGTTCCTTTCTCTCTCTTTCCCTCTTCCATGGACTTATCCTGGGTTTTCTATAAAACACAGCTTGAAACTTGCATGCTAATCTCTTATTGGACAGTACAATCAAGGAAGCAAGAGTAGGAGACAAAGGAAAGTACAGCAAGGAAGGAAGGAAAGAAAATACCTGAAGGTGTTTGCCAAGCAACTACTTATTCACACTCATGCAAATCTGCAGACAGGCTATAAGAAAATATTACATTTTGAAATATTCTGACCCTAGCAAAGGATGAGAGACAAATTTAGCAGCCAGAATTATTGTTCTCCCATCTCATTAGGAGGCCTTAATACCACTGTTCTTTCGGTTTGTTAACAGCTCCTGGAGTTAGCCAATGGGGGAAGAGAGAGCCTCAGTGAGTCTATTCTAGCCAACTCTAACATGTAGGATTCCTCAGTGGTGGTGTTAATAAAAGTAGCAGTCATCTGGCAGAATGACGAAATGCCTACACAAGCCATTGCCAGGACCCCTCTAGCTAAGAAATGCAGCAATTGACTAAGGCTGGGGGTGGAGGGGTTAGGCATAGAAGAGGCAATCTGGGGCATCACACAAACTTAGTTTGGAATACTCCAAAGCGCCTAGCCTTGCATGTGCATGTTTATGTTTATGAAAGACCTTCAGGACCTATCCTTATCTCATAGTTCACCTTGTAGAACATAAGAAACAAGAGACTCCCAGGTGGTCACTTAACAATGGATTCTCACCTTCATGCATCCCTCTTGATGTCCTTTAATCTGGAGCAAACTTCCATCCCTCTATCTTAACTTTTTCCATAGACATCTCTGGAATTCATGGTCTGATATCACCCAATACCCATTGCTTTCAATTTCTTCTCTGAATGTTATCATCACTTTTTTGTTTGATTGTTTTAACTAAAACCTAGTTATTCCTGAGATCACTATTTCTTCCAAAGACGCATTCTCAGGAGATGGTTCTTTCTCTCTCACATTCTCACATGTCTATAATTGGAAGTGGAGGTAAGATAAATGCCCTCCTGGCATATCATTGCTAACTCCATGTACAGCAAGGCAGCCGACCTGCCTGTATCCAAGCTGTTTAGAGCTGATCTTTGAGAACCATTCCATATCTCAGAAACTGGAAGATTTTCAGGAACAAAATTTTACCTCCATCAGCACAGCTGATGCCAAAATATCTGAGTCTGTTGTAGAATGTTTGGCTTGCCTCCATGGAGAGCTGAACTTATTTAAAAAGGAAAAGGAACAGTTTGGTGTTGAAAGAAGAAAGGAGCTAGGTCTTTGGCGTCTATATGAAATGATAGAAAGGCTTTGCTAAGGTTGTTCTCTCAACTCTAAAAATCATCAGTTCCTTTGAAGCTCTTGTCATCATATGAACAATGAATATGAATCCATTGTTTCAGTCATCTTTAGATAATCAAACCACTCCCTATCATGCCTTGGTGATTTTAGAAACTGGATGGTTTTCTCTTTACTCAACAGTGTTACTGTGAAAACTAAAAAAAAAAAAAAAAAAAAAAAAAGGACTACATGAATAGTCCATCCAATAAAATGGACTCATTTCCTTGACTTTCTCTCTTCAAGTGATCCTATCTTCCTCTCCATCTTGGCCACCCACTCCCACAGGCATACTTAGATCTCATCAGTATCAATAATTGAAATGACTCCATTATCTTTATTTTTAGAGGTGGGAAACCACCTCTTATGTTTACAACTTGCCATCTAGTGCAACTGCTACAATACTCTGACCTCTCTGAAACCAGGTGAACTCTAACTCTGACCCATTTCTTGTGCTCCTTTTTCTTCTTACTTTGATTACAATCTCTGTTTCTTCATTAAAATTGTCCCCTCATGCACATCAACAACTCCCTTGCCCTTGAATGTCTCTTCCCTGTGTTCTATTATACTGGGAAAATACTAGCCATAGTTACATATATTTATCTTCTACTCCTCACCTATTGGCAAAGAGCCAGAAACAAATTAAGAAAATGCAGTTACGGTGATTGAACTGAAATTACATCTCTGCCTTCTCTCCAGAAAAATGAAAACAAGAAAATCAATATTGATCCTATTTTCTTACTTTACAAAGTTTGTGTTCTATATTAATTGGAGCATAAGTGTTAATAACTATAATAGTTTACTTTAGAAAGCATCTTTAAATTATATTAAATAGCTGAAAACCTATTTTGTTTTTAATATTGCCACGAATCATCTTTTTTTAGAGTTGCTTAGTATCTTTCTCAGAACCTTTACTTTTAATCTGTGTTGTTTTAGGCATGTATCATAAATTGGGATTTGGGTTTCAAAACAAATTTGATAAACTTCCTGCACAGTATAATATAATACTTCAACAAAGGATTCTGGCTGTTTATATGCATACTTGCCCTATACCTGCATCTTGTTTCATAGCTTCTTTGCTTATACCTCTTTGATGGTTTCTCCCCTTTTATAGATATTTGCTGTGGTTCAGCCTACAAGTTTCCCTTTTTCTATCCTTCTGTAAAATTTGGAAATTAGGCATCCTGATAATCATCTATTGTTAATTCATTTCTAAAGAAAGTAAATTTATTACTCCATATCATGTAAAAAATAAATAGCATGCATTTCACCATCCTCTAAATCTTGATAAGTGAGGTGTGCTTCCATCCAACTCTTAGCTTTTTATTGGCTTTTAAATATATTTTTACATTATGCCTTACATTGTATGTCTTACTTTGAATGGCATATGCTTGGCTTAAAACTCAGAATCTTATTTATAATATCTATACTACTTTTACATTGATTTATTTTTTCATTTTTCATGTTGTTTAAATTAGAGAAGTTGTAGGTTTGAAGAAAAATCATGTAAAAATTACAGTATTCCCATTATGCCTTATGTTGATACTTAGCATTAATGTGGTACCTTTGTTAACAATTGATGAAAATAATATTAAAATTTATCTATTAACTGCTGTCCATGGTTTAAATTAGGTGTAATTCCCCCCGTATACCACCCTATTATTAACACCTTGTATTAGGTTGATACATTTGTTATAATTCATTAAAGAATATTTTTATAATTCTACTAATAACTGTAGTCCATCATTTACAGTAAGTTCCACTGTGTTATACAGTCCTATGCTTTACCTTTTTAGCTTTTATTCTAGTAACATATAAATAACATAAAATTTCCTCTTTTAGCCTCACTCACATATATAATTTAGTTCTGGTAATTACACACACAATAATGTGCTACCAGCAGTATCATCTATATTGCAATTACCTTGAATAGAAATTTTGTACTAGTTAAACATTAACTTCCCATTCCCTAACCCCAACCCATGCCCTAGTAACCTATATTCTGATTCTAACCTGTGAGTTTCCTTATTCTAATTATGTCATATCAGTGAGATCATACAATATTTATAGTTTTGTGTCTGGCTTATTTCACTTAGCATAATGTCTTCAAAGTTCATTCATGCTGACACAAGTATCAGGATTTCATTCCTTTCAATAGCTAAATGTGGTTTGTATATAATGCATTTTGTATGTCCATTCATTGTTTCATGGATTGCTTCCATCTTTGGACAACTGTGACTAATGCTGCTAAGAACATAAAGTGCTCAAATATCTGTTTGAGCCCCCCTGCTATCAATTATTTTCCATATTCACAGTATTAGTCAGGGTTCTCTAGAGCTATAGAATCAATAGGATATATCTGTAAATTGAGATTTATAAGGGTGTCTCACAGAACCGGAAGAATGGAAGAGTCCAAAATCTGTAGGGCAGGCTGTGAAGCTGGCAGCTGTGATGAAGGGTCTGGATGAATTCCATAGGAGAGGCTCACTGGCTGAAGAAGCAGTGAAAGAGTCTCTGTTTTCCCTTAGAAGCCTTCAACTGTTTGGATTATCTCAGCTGGCTGGAAACATGCCTTAGTTGATCATAGATGTGATCAGCCACAGATGCAATCACTGACTAATGATTTAATACATCAGCCTTCTGGTTTATCAATCAGCCATGAAATATCCTTGCAGCAATGGTCAGGGCAGTGCTTGCCTGAGGAGGCAACTGGGCGTGATCCCTTGACCAAGTTGACCCCAGAACCTAACCATCACATATACCTAGTAGAGGGAGTGCCAGTTTATATGGTAATTCTATACTTGCTTTTGTATCTTTCACAGTGGACGCACCATTTTACATTCCCATCAGCAATGAATGAGTGTTGCTTTATCTCCACATCCTCTCCAACACTTGTAATTTTCTAGTTTTTTTTAGAAATGACCATTCTAGTGGGAGTGAAGTAAAATCCCATTGTGGTTTTGATTTGCATTTCCTAATAGATAGCAATGACAAGCACCTTTTCATGTGCTTTTTAGACAATTCTATAACCTCTTTGGAGAAATTTCTATTCAAGTCTTTTCCCCATTTTTAATTAGGTTGCTATGTGTTTTTATTGTTGAGTTATAGGATTTCTTCATATATTCTGGATATTAAATCTTTATCGGGTATGTGGTTCCCTGAAATACCTTCTCCCTCTGAGTAGGTTGTTTTTTCATTTTCCTGATAAAGTCCTTGGATGCTTAAAAGTTCTTAATTTTAATGTGGTCCATTTATCTAGTTTTTTTCTTTTGTTGTCTGTGCTTTGGGTGTAAAGACTAAGAAATCATTTTCTAACACAAGATCCAGAAGATACTTCTCTACATTTTCTTCTAGAGTTTTTATAGTTCTGTTCTTATATTTAGGTCTTTGATCCATTTTGAGTTGATTTTTGTATATGATTTGTGAGTTAGGGGTCCTATTTCATTCTTTTGCATATGGATGACCAGTTCTTCTAGCACCATCTGTTAAAGAGAATATTCTTTCCCAATTGAGTGGACTTTGCAGCTTTGTCAAAAATTGTTTGGCCATAGATAAAGAGGGTCTATTTCTGAACATACAATATGATTACATTGGTTAATATATATATTCTTGTGCCAGTACATGCTGTTTTGACAACTGCAGACTTATAATAAGCTTCAAAGTCAGGAGGTGTGAGTCCTCCAACTCTGTTCTTTTTCAAATGATTTAGGCTATTTGGACCCATTTATTCTTCCAAACAAATTTGATCATAGGCTTTTCCTTTTCTGCAAAGTAGGCTGTTGGAATATTGCCTGTGATTGCATTGAATTTGTATATCATTATGCATAGAATTGGCATCTTAGTTACCTTTAATCTTGCAATTCATGAACATGGAATGGCTTTCCATCTATTTAAGCCTTCTTCAATTTTTTTTAGCAATATTTTGTCATTTGATGTGTATACATCCTTTGCACATTTGGCTACTTTTTTTTTCCTAGATATTCGATTCTTTTAGTTGCTACTGTAAATGTATTTTTTTGTTGGTTTCCTCCTCACATTGCTAATTATTGGTATAGAAACACCTTTGTTTTTTTGCATATTGATCTCATACTCTGCCACTTTGCTCAATTTGTTTATTAGCTTAACTTTGTTGTAGATAATTTGGGACATATGGGATCATGTCATCTGTACATAGTGAAAGTTTTAATTCTTCCTTTTCAATTTGCATGCCTTCATTTTTTTTCTTGCCTAACTGCTTTGACTAGAACTTTCAATACAATGTTGAATAAAATTGGTGATAGTGCACATCATTTTCCTGATGCAGATTTTAGAGGTCTTTGATGAAAGCTTTCAGTCTTTCATCATTGACTATGATGTTAGTTATGGGTTTTTCATACATGCCTTTTAACATGTTGAGGAGGTTTCCTTCTATACCTATCTTTAGAAGTGCTTTTTTCAAGAAAGGATGCGCAATTTTGTCAAATGCTTTTTCTGCATCAATTGGAATGATCATGGGGTTTTTCCCTTTTGTTTGGTAAATAATGTGATTTCCATTAATTGATTTTCTTATGTTGACCTAACCTTGCATCCCTGGGATAAAACCCACTTACACGTGGTGTAAATTTTTAATGTGCTGTTGGATTCTATCTGCAAGTATTTCTTGATGATTTAATTTTCTTCTAGTATCTTTATCTGGCTTTGACATTAAGGTGATGTTAGGCTCTTAGAATGAGTTAGGTAGTGTTTCCTATTGTTCAATTTTTTGGAAGGTTCTGAGCAGGATTTGTATTACTTCTTCTTGGAATGTGTTCTAGTTTGCTAGCTGCTGGAATGCAACACACCAGAGACGGATTGGCTTTTAGTAAAAGGAGGTTTATTTCATTAGTTCTTCAGAGGAAAGGCAGCTAACTTTCAGCTGAGGTTCTTTCTTATGTGGGAAGGCACAGGGTGATCTCTGCTGGCCTTCTCTCCAGGCCTCTGGATTCCAACAACTTTCCCCAGGGTGATTCTTTTCTGCATCTCCAAAGGCCTGGGCTGAGCTGTGAGTGCTGAGATGGGGTGTGCTGAGCTGCTTGGGCTGTGCTACGTTGAGCTCTCTCATTTAAGCACCAGCCAATTAAATCAAACATCATTCATGGCAGCAGGCACGCCTCCTAGCCGACTGCAGATGTAATCAGCAACAGATGAGGTTCACATGACACTGGCAAAGGAATAGAACTAGATACCTTCACCTAGCCAAGTTGACACCTGAACCTAACTATCACAGAATGTTTGATAGAATTCACCTGTGAAGCAATCTGCTCTTGAACGCCTCTTAGTTGGAAGATTTTGATGATTGATTCAATCTTGTAAATAGTCTACTGAGATCTACTCATTCAGGAGTCAGTATAGGTTGCTCATGTGTTTCTAAGAATTTGTCCAGTTCATCTAGGTTGTCTAATTTGTTGGTATACATTTGCTCATAATATCCTCTTCTGATCCTTTTATTTCTGTGGGTCATTAGTAAGGTCTCCCCTCTCATTTTTGTTCTTATTTCCATCTTCTCTCCTTTCTCTTTGTCAGTCTAGCTAAGAGTTTATCAATTCTATTGATCTTTTCAAAGAACCAAATTTTGTGTTTCTATTCTCAATTTCATTTATTTCTTCTCTCATCTTTGTTATTTCTTTCTTTCTGCTCACTTTGGGCTTAGTTTGCTGTTATTTTCTAACGTCTCCAAGTGTGTCTTCAGGTCTTTCATTATAGGTCCTTCTTTTTTAATGTAAGTACTTAGGGCAATAAATATCCCTCTCCACTGCCTTCACTGTATTCCATTAGTTTTGACAGATTTAGTTCTCATTTTCATTCTTCTGAAGATGTCTTCTGATTTCTCTTGCAATTTCTTCTTTGATCCACCGATTGTTTAAGAGTGTGTTATTTAACTTCTATATGTTTTTGCATTTTCCAGTTCTCTGTTATTGATTTCCAGCTTCATTCCATTAAGATTAGTGAAGATGCTTTGTATAATTTTAATCTTTTAAAATTCATTCAGATTTGTTTTGTTACACAACATGTGGTCTATCCTGGAGGATGATTCATGTACTCTTGAGAAGAATGTACTTCCTGCTGTTTGGGGTGCAATTTTCTGCATATGTCTGTTAGGTTTTGTTCATTTACCATATTTTTCAAGTTCTCTGTTTCCTCATTGACCTTCTGTTGATATGTTCTATCTATTGATGAGAGTGTTGTATTGAAGTCTCCAATTACCATTGTAGAAATATTTATTTCTCCCTTCACTATTGCCGGTGTTTGCCTCAGGTATTTTGGGACAGTGTGGTTCGATGCACACATACTTACGATTTTTATTTCTTTTTTGGCTAATTCCCCTTTCTGTAATATATAATACCGTTCTTTTTCTCTTTTAACAGTTTTGACACAAATTCTATTTGTCAGATATTATTATAGCTTCATCAGCTCTTTTTTTGCTACTATTTTCCTGCTACTATTTTGCTACCTTTTTTCCATCCTTTTCCTTTCAACCTATAGATGCCTTTGGGTTTAAGGTGAGTCTCTTATAAATGATATGTAGTTGGATTGTACTTTTTTTTCCATTCTGCCAATCTTTGTCTTTTGATTGTGGGGTTTAGTCCATTAGCATTCAGTATTATTACTATAAAGGCAGTACTTATTTCAGCCATTTTGTCCTGTGGTTTTTATGTGGCATATCTTTGTGTGCATTTATTTCTTTTGCTTTAATACAAAACTTTTTCTGTATAGTTTATCTTTTGTGATTTGTCTGACTGGGCCCTTTCTTGTTTCTGCTTCTGTACATTTTTAAAATGCTTTATTTGTTTACCCTGGGGTTTATATTACACAATCTACATCTATAGCCCACTAATTTGAAAAGATACAACATAGCTTCAATAGCATACTCATTCTCTGCTCACAAATCCCTCCATTTCTCCTTTTTATGTTGTTTCTTCCACTTTACCACTTTATATTTTGTATGTCCATTATCAGGAAATATGCCCTTTTCTTGTTTAATTGTACTCTGAGTCTATAGGAATTAAAGAGATAACTTGTATATAGAGGATATAAAACTATTGTTTTTTGCATTTATTCTTTTAATAACACTTACCGAACCTCTTCATTTCTTCACATTCCTCCAAGACACTCTATCCTGTCTTTTCTTTCAACCAGCTGAACTCTCTTCTAGTAATTCTTTTAGTGTATGTCTTTTCTTTAATGAATTCTCTCAGTTTCTATTTATCCATGAATATTTAAAATTCGCCCTCATTTTGGAAGGACAGTTTTGCCAAATAAAGAATTTGGGGCTGGTAGTTTTTCTCTTTCAATATTTAAAATATATCAAACCTCCAGGGTTTCTGATGAGAAATAAGCACTTCATCTTATTTAGGATCCTTTGTGTGTGATGAATCATCCTCTCTTGCTGTTTCAGAAGGCTCTCTTTATCTTTGGCATTTGATATTCTGATTTGTATGTGTCTTGGAGCAGTTTTATTCAGTTTTATCCTGTTTGGAGTATGTTGGGCTTCTTGGGCATATGTATTTAAGTCTTTCATAAAAGTTGGAAAATTATCAGCTGTTATTACCTCAAATATTCCCTCTGCCCCTTTTCATTTCTCTTTTCCTTCTGGGACCCATATTAGATATATTTGCATACTTCAAGCTACCACTCAAATCCCTAAGATACTGGTCAATTTTTTTCTATCCTTATCTCTATCTTCTTCTCTGCCTGTTTTTTTTTTTTTTTTCAATTATCCTGGCTTCTTTCTGTTCAAATATGCTGTTGTATGCCTCTAAATGTATTTCTAATCTCTATTATAGTGCCTTTCAACCCTATCATTTCTATTATCTTTCCTTTTGTATCTTCAAATTCTTTTTGTGCTCACATATTTTCTTCTTAATATCCTGTAGCTTGTTACCCATAATTTCTTTCATCTCCTTGAATTGTTTTAGGAGATTTATTTGAACTTCTTTGACTATTACAAATTCTGTCTCCTCTGAACTTTTAAATAATTCCTTTTATTGAGCCATAGCTTCCTGTTTCCTAAGTTGGCTTGTAAATTTCAGCTGATGAGCATTTGATTACACTGATTAAGTTAACTCTAAAGGTCAATGTCTCCCTCTTGTATAGAGTTTTATTGTTAATTGACTTTGTGTTAAGACTCTTCTTTGACACTTGGTCCTGTCTATTCTAGACCTTCATAGTAGCTCATGTTTATCTGTTCAGATTTTCTTACCTCTCCTCCATCTGATTTTTGCCCTGGATATGACATACAGTTTTTATGTTGCACTTTATGTGTAATTGTTTCATCTCTTATAGAATGTTCTCTCTCTCCTCTGTTCCTTCTCCATGAATCTGGATATGTTCTTTTTGTTTTTGGCAGAATTTTCCTCAGCTATTATGATTTGTTTAAAATTCCCCTTCACTCAATGCCCCCTTTTCCTTACAGCTTTCAGTTCTGGGACCCTTCTGTCTTACAGCTGTTCAGTTTAAACTTTCAGTTTAAACTTTCAGTTTAAACTCTTCTTTGACAGTTGGTCCCATCTATTCTAGACCTTCATAGTAGCTCATGTTTATGAGCTTCCCCCCAATTTTCTTTTCTGTCCCTCCAGTTTCTTCCCCATCATGGTGCCCCTCCCTAGGGAGCCATATGGGGTCACACCAGAAAAAGCCCTTTGTGTTAGGTGGTCCAGTCAACAGAAACCAGATTTAGTAAGAGCACCACTTGTCAATAGTTCTGACACAGTCCATCTTCACCCCCACCCTGGAGGCCCTTTTATAGGCAGCACATCTTAGTGGCTTGTGTTCTGCCCTGGGTCTCTGTGAACTTGGGTCTCTATGGCTGGCTGTGCACGTGGTTCTAACTTATAGCTGCAACTCTATAGTCTGTGTCCACAGCTGGAGGGATCCGGTCACATCACCTTCGCGAGTCTCCCAAGATGTGTGGGGCCAAGTGAGATGGACGTGTTTGGACTTGCATGTCAGGATAGAAATTTCCTTCCCATTTTTGTAGATTGTTTTCCTTTTTCTTTGATTCAGTGTGTGTAGAATCCTTTTCTTTTTCAGTCTCTATCATCATCCAAAATCCTTAGCAAGTGCTATTTTTCCTTTTATTAGCTGAATCTGAGGGAAAACTTTTCCAAGGAATGTCTTATGTCACCATGTTGATGACATCACACTGTTCTTACATTTGCTTTGCTTGTTTTCTTAAGAGAATAGACAACTTTGAAACATTAAATACAGGAGGAAAGAAGCTGGTTTAAGAGGGAGTAAAGGTGCTGCTTTACTCTGAGACCATGTAAATGTCATGTGGAATTATTGAAGCAAGTAGAAATAAGAAGCCAAAAGAAGAGGCATATAGGGTGAGGTCTGAGAGAGACTTAAACACAAGCTTCCATGTCCTCTCCAGGTAGAGGCAATATCAGTCGCTATCCCAGGAGACCAATGTATTTTAACAATTGCAGAAGTTCCAATTTGACATTTACTTGTTGCAATATTAGTATGTCATTTTTAATTGCATTTTCTTCAAAGGAATTGCTTTGATATGTTTCTTGCTAAAGTTTGATACTTCTCCAATTTTTTTTTCAGGAAGACATATATATATTTACTCTTCTTTTCCTAAGAGAGAACAACTTTTCATTATCCTTTCATGTGAAAACACAGTTTCAATGCTTGTGCCATAATCCTTTCAAGTCATAACTATAATCTTTGTGAAAATTAATGGTCCTATACTGATGCCAGCCCAGATGGAATAATCCAGCTGTAATCTGTCTCTTTCACTACTATGAACAAAACAAAGACAACAACAATAACTTGCGGACTTTGTAAAGTAAACCATAATGGATACCTTATTAGGGACTGATTTTGATACTTGAATAATAACCCAGAATGGGATTAGTCTCATGAGTTATTTTCACCTCATTGTTTCCTCATTTTGATCTCAGGGTAGACCCAGGTCAACTGATAGACGTGTGCACCAACAATTCTCAGATAAATTTCCATTTATAGCAAAAGAGAAATAGCTTATTTTTACTTATTTTTAATTTTGTCTCCTTTTTTTCTCTTCTCCCCACCCTAATGACAACTTCAGTTATGGAGAAACACTGCCATTGTGTGTTAGAGCCTCCAAGACAAGACACATCTCATTTTTTCTTAAGAATCAGAAAAATGGGCCGATGTTTTCTAAAAAGTATGCATAGATCACGTCTCAACCTTTTGGCCAAGATTAAGTATAAAATGTCTGCAAAGAACTCTCATTTTTGTTTCCTTTTTCCTTATTTCTTTGATGCAACCTTAACACCAGCTTCTAGAAACTCTATGGGAGCATTAGGAGTTAAAACCAGTGAGCAGTTTATTATTCTAGTTGGATGAACTGCCAAAAGTGGGCCTTTAAGAGCTGGTGAATGTGGGAGAATTCAGCAGAACTGAGAACTGTTATTCTATAAACCAGTATAAATCCTGGGCTCACCACCAAACTGCACATGTGTTATACAGGGGCAAGGAAGCAAAGCAAAGGCTCTGAGGACTGATATAAACCACAGCTCAAGTTCCAGAGTTAACCAGTGAATGTTACATATGTGGGGCAGACTCAAAAAGCTTTGGAAGCACAGCCTAAGGAAAGAGAATCTATTGTCAGAAGCTTGCTGGGTTAATTACCTGCTAAAACAAACAAAAAAGTTAATATTCCCCTAAGAGTTTTAACAGTACCCAGAGTTTCGTGACATAATATTTTAAATGTCCTGAGAAAATCTAAAATTATTCAGCATACAAAAAACGCACAAGCCCCAAGAAATCTAAGCAATTCTCAGGATAAAAGAAAATCAATAGCTACCCCAATGACCCAGATGTTGAAATTTTCCAAGAATAACTTTAAAGTTCCTATTTTAATCATCCATCATGAGGTAAAGGTGGATACTCTTTAAATGAATGGAAAAATAGAGATTATAGCAGCAGTGAAATACACATCTGAATGTGATGTTAGATTGCTTATATGGTAGTAGAATAAAATGATATATTGTTTATATGGTAAAGGAATACTTAAAGAAAATATCTATGGAGCTTCACGATACAAATAGCGAACCCTAAATTAAACCATGGACTATAGTTCATAGTAAAATTAGAAAAATGTGCTATCATCCATTGTAATGAATATTACATACCAAAGCAAGGTGCCAATGGTCTGGGATATGGGGATCCTTTATTTTAGCATAATTGTTTTGTAAACCTATAACTTCTCAATAAGGAAAAAAAACTTTAGATAGAAACTATAGAATATATCCAAATGAATAATGAAAGTATGAAAATGACAGGAAAGATTGAGTAAACTTCAAGTAGATCAGAAGAAATTCTATAATCTGAAGTAAAGGGATAAAAATTTGAAGAATACAAAGTGCCTCAGGAACCTATGGGGCAAAATCTTAAGTTCTAACTTTTCTATCATTGAGTCCCTGAAATACAGAAGAGAGAGATTTGTGGATGCATTATTTGCATAAATAATGGCTGAAAATTTCCCAGATTTTGCAGAAGCTTAAATTTATATAGCCAAGATGCTCAGTAGACCCCAAACAGAACAACTCAAAGAAAAAATAACCAGACTGCTGAAAATCAAACTTAAAGGAAAAATCTTAAAAGTGGCCAGAGAAAATGGGCATATAAAAAAGTAGGGAACAATTATTTCAATGACTTCAAGTTATCATTGGCATTGATACAGGCCAGAAGATGATGGAGTAACATCTTTAAATTGTGGAAAGAAAATGACTGTAAACCCATAATTCTATTTTCTGTGAAAGTATTCCTCAGGAATGAAGGTGAGACAAGAGCAATCTCAAATGAAGCAAACTAAGAGAATTTCTAGTAAAACAGACCTACTATAAAAGACATATAAGTGTAACTTCATCAGCCTGATAGGAAGTGATAGCTGAGGGAAAGTTTGAAATTTAGGAATTAAAGGAAGAGAATCATAAAATTGTAAATATTTGTTCACACATAAATCACTACTTTTCATAATTCTTTATGAATTAATTTATGGCTGCTGAAAGCAAAAGCATAGCATTGTTTTGCGTGTCCAATGTGTATAGACATAGTACATATGAAAAAAGGGAAGTAAAGGTGCTTCTACATTTTAATAAAAGCGATAAAATATTAATTTTAAGTGCCCTATGACATTTAGATAAGAATAATGTAATATCATTATTACATTGTTATTACATTAACAATCATTAAAGCACATATACAAAGAAATACAGTCAAGAAACAATAGAAAATCAACTAGAATATTAAAAATATTCAAATAATATAAAAGGAAAAAAACAGCAAAGAAGACAATTAGAAAACAAATAATAAAAAGTGGACATAATGACAGCCATGCAAATAATTCCATTTATGTATGTGGATAATCAAAAAAAGAGGTTTTAAGAATGGATTAAAACAGATACAGTGACGATAGGCTTTTTACAAGAAACACATTTAAAATACAATGATATAGGTAGGTTAAAAGTAAAAATATGGAAAAGGGTATACATGAAAATGCTAATAAAATGTGATTTGGAGTGGCAATATTGTTATCAGATGAAGTAGACGTCACAATAAGAACATTTTCGAGGACGAAGCAGGTCATTACATAATGATGCAATAGTCAATTCAACAAGAAGACAATAATGCTAAATGTGCATACATGTAACAACAGAGCTTCAAGACAAATAAAGCAAAAACTGATAGAACTGAAAAGAGAAATAGATAAATGTTGGATAGTCCAATACTCACACTACCATCTCAGTAACCTACAGAACAAATAGGCAGAAAAGCAGCAAGGGTATTGAACACCTGAATAACAAAATCAAGCAAAAGGGCAACTGATATTTATAGAACATTCCGCCCAACATAATATAAATGCTTTTAAAGAGCACATAGAACACTTATCAAGAAAGATCATATTCTGGGTCATAAAATAAGCCTTCAGAAATTGAAAAACTGAAATTACACCAAGCATGATCACTGAATGCTGATAGAATTAATCTAGAAATAAATAACAGAAAGATGTTTGGAAAATCCCCAAATTCAACAACATATTTCTGTATAACACTGATGTCAATGAAAAAAAAAAACTGTCAAGAAAAATTGCAAACTATTTTTAACCATATCAAATTGAAAAGAAAACATATACAAATCTGTGGGCTACAATTAAACATTGTATAGTGGGAAATTTATAGTATTAGATGCTTATATCAGAAACATTTTTTAAAAATCTCAAATCTGTAATTTAAGTTTCCTTCATAAGAAACCAAGAAAAAGAAGAGAAAGTTAACCTAAAGCAATCAGAAAGAAGGAAATAATTAAAGATCAGCACAGAACTCATTGAAAATGAGACCAAAATACAGTAGAGAAAATTGAAGAAACCAAAAGCCAGTTCTTTGAAAAGAATAAAGCTGATAAAACTCTAGCCAAGCTGATCAGAAAAAAAAGGGAAAACAAAACAAACATTTCAAAATTACGAATGAAACAAAGAACTCCACTGCAGACCTACAGAATGGATAATAAAAGAATACCACAAACCACAGCCCATAAAGGCCATGACCTGGGTTAAACGAACCAATTCCTTCCAAGACTATACCTATTAAAGCTCTCTTAAGAGTAAACTGAATGGGCCACAGTGGCTCAGCAGTCAGAGTTCTCACCTGCCATTCTGGAGACCCAGGTTCAATTCCCAGGGCCTGCCCATGCAAATAAATAAATAAATAATAATTGGAAAGTATGAAGAATATCATACCTATTTAAATGTTGAATTAATAGTTTAAAATCTTCCATAAAGAATGAAATAACATCACTTCTATACAATATTTTTCACAAAATAGAAGGAAGAATGCATCCCATCTCATTTTATAAGACCAGTGTTGCCCAGATACCAAAAGCCAAAAACGAAAAAATGGCAGTCCCAGAAAAGAAAATTACAGGCCAGTATCCCACACAGGCATAGTTGCAAAAAATCCTCAACAAAATATTGTCAAATAGAATCAGCAATATATTAAAATAATCATATTGAATGTTTGAGTAGGATTTATTCTGGAAATGCAAGGGTAGTTCATTACTATAAAAGTCATCAATGCAATTCACCCCCCCTTTTTTTTTTCGCATGGGCAGGCACTGGAAATCGAACCTGGGTCTCCAGCATGGGAGGCGAGAACCCTGCCTGCTGAGCCACCGTGGCCCGCCCACCACTTTTTAAAAGACTACAAAAGAAATATCACATTAAATTCTCAAAAGATATAGAAAAATCATTTTACAAAATTTAACATCAATACCCAATGAAAACTCCCACAAACTGGGCAAAAAAAGAACTTGCCTAACTTGATAAATATTCCTATAGCAAACCTTCAACTAACATCAGATTTAGTAGTTAAAAGACGAAATGCTTTCCTGCTTAGATTGGGAACAAAGCAAGGATGCCCACTTTCACCATTCCTAGTAGTCAACTAGTTCATACTGGAGAAGTCAGTGCTACAAAACAAAAAGAAGGCATATAAATTTGGGAGGATGAAATAAAGCTGTCACGGTTCACTAACAAAATAATTTTCTATGTAAAAAAATATCCCATGGAATCTACAAAAAAAGCTCCTGGCCTTAAGTATATTTCAATATTCTAGCAATGAACAAATTCAAAATATCAGTACCATTTATGATAACACAAAAAATACTTAGCTATAAATCAAACAAAACACATTCAGAATCTGTATCTTGAAAAATAGAAAACCCTGCAGAAAAAAGATCAAATAAGATCTAATTAGAGAGATACAGTGCATTAATGGATTGGTAGATTTATTATTGCTAAGATGTCAATTTTCCAAAAATTGATCTCTCGTATTCAATGGAATCCCACTCAAAACCACAAAAATATCTTTTTTAGATGTTAACAAGCTAATTCTAAAATGTATATGGAAAGAGAAATGAAATGGCCAAAATAAATTTGAAAGATAATTACAGGTAAGTCTCAAGCTACAGAAAAAAGAGAGACTTTGGATCAAAACAAAACGAATACATATATACTCACACACATAGATCAAAGGAATAGAAAAATGATTTCTGAAATACACTCATAGAAATAGGAGGGTTGGTTTTTGGCAAAGTTTCAAAAGCAATTAATGAAGAAATGATAGTGTTTACAAAAATGATGTTGGAGCAGCTGGACATTCATATGCAAAAAAAAAAAGAAAGAGAGAAGGATAAAAAGAACCTTAACCTATACCTCCCAACTTACCCCTAAATTTTCTTAAAATTTATCACAGAGCTAAATGTTAAAGGTACAACTCTAACATTTCAGAAGAAAATTTTTGTGTGGTCAGGTTATGTAAATAATTTTTAGGTACAACAAAAAACTATGAAGTTTGCTGTTTGGAGGACATGAATAAGTGAATGGAAAATGAGCCAAACACTTGGAGACAATAAATACCAATCACATATCTGACCAAGAACTGTCAAAACCAAATAATAAGAAAACAACACAATAAAAAATGGACAAATTTTTAACAGACAAAACTTCACCCAAGAAGACATACTTAATGGCAAATAAGCACATAGAAAGATGCCCGACATCATTAGTTATTTGGAAATGTGAATTAAAACGTTAATGAACTATCACTGCTGTCCTTTTATAATGGTTAAAATACCAAAACTAATGTTGATAGCAACTGCAGTGAGAATGCAGAGCATTGAGAGTCGTCATATATAACTAGCAAGAATGCAACACATGACGATCATTTTGTTAAAGAACTTATCAGTTAAACATATACCTACCATGTGAACCAGAAATCTCACTTGTTGCTATCTACCCAAAGGTAATGAACACTTACATTCACATAAAAAACTGTCTGCAAATATTGACATCAGCTTTATCCATAATTGCTCAACATTGAAAACCCCTTTAATGTCCTACAACTGGTGAGTGAATCAAGTTGTAGCACATCCATAAAACAATGAAAAGGAACAGACTCTTAAGATATGCAATAACGTGGATGAATCTGAAAATCATTATATTTTGTGGAAGGAGTCAAACTCAGAATGTTGCATATTCTGATTGCACTTATATGACATTTTGGAAAAGGCAAAATTCTGTGAGGAGGGATTAAATGTTTTCTGGAAGTTAAAGGTTGGGATGGATTTGAGTAAAAATGGGCAGCACAGGGAAGTTTTGGGGGAATGAAAGAGGGGTTGAATATGGTGGCAGTGATCATTACACAACTATATGCATTAACTCGAAGAACTTTGTTTTTTGTTTTAGTATTGTGCATTTGTGTTTTCTTCCTTTGCTTTAGGTTGGATCATAGATTTACTGCACAGCTTTTTGGTTTTCTTGGAATTTCTACTTACCCATTAACATTTCTTACATTTGTGCTTATCTAGAATGGAGGCTATTTTATTTCTGGTCATGAATTTTACAGAGTCCACCAACTTCATGTTGTAATTTGCAACAGTCGTTTTCTTAAACTTCTACATGGCAATAATCTTGGAATTTATTTTCAGCCTGACTTAGTTTGTTTCTTGATGGCCATGTTACTTCAAACATTTTTTCTTAGAGTCCCTTTTATAGTTTTGCTATAGCCAAAAATTCTAAATTGATCCAGGGGAGGTAAAATTTAAAAATATATAATTATTGATGCATGTTCTTATTTGATAATTTAGGGCTTTATATATTTGTAGATTTGTAGTTTCCAGTTTATTTCTTTTCAGTTGAAGGCATTGCTACATTGTCTGCTAGCATCTATTGCTAATTTAATATCTAATAAAAGAAAACTATATTCCTGGGTATAAAATCTGCTTTTTCTTTGTTTTCTATATCTAGCTTTCCGATGTCTTTAAAAATCTCCCCGTGATAGGTCTAGATGTGGGTATTTCATCTTTCATTGTGCTAGGCATCCAGTCAGTGTCATCAAGTGGAAGAAATAAGTTTTATTTTTAGATGTAGGAGTTTTTTTCAGTTATTTATTTGATCACTCCTTCTCAAACTCATCTTAATTTTTGTTCCTTCTTTATGGGAACACTACTATAAAGGTTATTTTTTGTGTCTTTTATTACATTTCTTGTATGTCTTCACATCTCTTCATGTTTCTCTCTGATTTTTCATATTTGAAATCCTGATTTTGATACACAAGATTGGCCTGAGGTTATTTCCCAGGTCTCCTATTAAACCATTTTATTTTGGCAAGTGCATATATGATTTCCAGGAATCACATTCTCCAATATTTACGGTAACTTTAACACGACACTTTCTTCAAGCATCATTGTTCAATTTGTTTGTCTTCATCTTTATCTTTGTGAGGATTGGCTTTTCTCTACGAAGAGAAAATTTTATCAATTAAAATACGATCTCTATCATTTATCAGCTTTTTTTTGTGAACAGAGAGTGCTAACTGCCCAATTACACATTTTATTAATTTTTGATTTGGGAATTATTTCAAAGTAGCAAAACTTTGCAAAAATGACGTTACATATAGTATCCATATATCCTTTATCCAGATGCACCTATCATTAACATTTTCTTTCATTTGATTTGCTCTATCTATATATGTAAGGATAGATAGATAGATAGATAGATAGATAGATAGATAGATAGATAGATAGATTTTTTTTTCGGATTCATAGTTCTTTACCCTAAATATTTCAGTGTGCTTTCCTAAGAATAGGAATAATCTACCATCCCTATTCTAAATATTTCAGTTATTCTGATGATGTCTTTAGAGCATTTTTCCCCCTTCAGTATAGGATCCAGTCTAGAAGTAGGTACTGCATTAGTTGCCATGTTCCTTTAGCCTCCTTTACTCTGGAACATTCCCGCAATCATTTTTGTATTATATAAAATTTACATTTATTGAAAATCATACCCCGCCTTTTGATAGCAGTTTCTCATTTTGGATTTCTGTAATGTTTCCTTGCATGTAAATTAAGGTTATGCATTCTCAGCTACCTCATTACATAGGTGAATTTGTCTTCTCAGTGTATCATATTTGGAGGCACAGAGTAATAATCTTTCCTTATTTAGTTACGTTAATTTTGATCACCCTGTCAGGATGTTATCAGATTTCTTCTCCTTCTTTGCCCCTTGTAACTAATAAGCAGTCTCTGGAGTGATTCTTAAAGAAGATGTAAAGATCTTGTTCCTCATCAGAATTTCCCTAGACTTAACATCTATTGCAGGTTCTTGCCTTATCCGATCTTTCTCTTGATGGTTCCAAAAAAATTTTGTATTTATCAGCCAGCCTTTTCATTCTATTGTAAGCAAGAGCCTCACATTCTTCTCCATTGATTTGTGTATTCATTCACACATTCATTGACCGTGTTAATATTTGTATGGACTTATGAACTCTTAATTTCCAGTGACTTATAATTTACACTGTACTTTATTATTTGAGGGATCAAATTTTCCCAGATTTGGATTGTCAGAGCCTCATTAAACTGGGTCCTACGTCTTTGCGACATTCTTTCTCTCTCTCTCACTTTATGTCTTTCTTTCGTTTGTTTTCTTTCTCTCTTTCCCTCTTTCTCCCTCTCTTCCTCCCTCCTCTTTTACTCCTTCCACCTCCTTCTGCCCCTCCCTACGATACCACTTCACAGACACCTTCCTCCTTCTCTTTTAGAGCCATTTAGTGCTCCATTAAGTGCATATTTTATATCATTTATTTAGTGTCCTATGCTTAGGTTGTTTCCAATATTTTGTCATTAGAAATAATGTGACAATATGCACATATACATTTTTTGCTCAATGTTTTTGATGCTATATCTTCACAGTAAATTCCTAAAAAAGCAGGATTGCTGGATAGAAAGGTAAATGCATGTTGTAGTTTTGTTAGATATCATTAAATTTCCTTCAATATGCCTTCAACTATTTTTCATCCCCTCTAGCAAGATATGAGAGTCCCTCTTTCCTCAGAGTGACAGGCTATATTTTGGTGAGCCTAGACCATGAACAGTCAGAGAAGCTGGGCATATCCTCCTTTCCATCAATCTCAACAAATGACACACTTGGGACTTTCTTTTTTTTTTTTTTTTTTTTTTTTTTGGCATGGGCAGGCTCCAGAAATCGAAAGGGCTTTCACTTTTATAAAGATCAGTTTCTTTTTAATCAGGCTCTGGAAAAATTCCAGCCTATGACAATTGTTCTGTGTTTTGAAAAGAGAAGAAATAGATATTCTTTTCATTGTCTTTAAATTATCCCCTTACAGCCCAGTCCCAATCTTTATATTCATCCATTCTAAGAAATGACAATATTAGGGCATTTTGGCTCTCTGGTCTTATATCATTTCATAAGTCAGAAGACCTCTGCCCACTGGACCCTAAAGAATCTCTAAATTGGCTTCTATTATGAAATAAAACAAAATAATAGGCCCATGTTTAGAAGGCAAAAAAAAAATCTCTGAGGAATTTTCCTCAAATGAATAAAGTGATATTAGCTGATTTTCATGGTAATAGCAAATAATGATACTTTCTCTCACATTCTTTGACATTTTATACTTATTGATAAATTCACTCTATTCATTTTATTCTTAAGGAAGAAAGGCAACAGTTTGTTAACCTAAGTGTTTTTTATGATCACCGACATGTTTGCGTTGGTATATTTTTCTGGAAGACATGTACCTGTAAGGCACTCGGAAATGTCTGTCAAATGAATAAGTAACTGAAGACAAGACACCATTTGAAATGTAGGAAATAATTTAAGGTCAAGATAAAGTATTTGGAGAAATTATTTTCAGTTTTATTTATATATTTTCAGCTCATTACAATAAGAAAAAAATTCATTTTTAAATTTCTTGTATTAAAATGCAAGAATGTGCATTTTAGTATTTTAAGCAAAACAAAATAGTGGTAATTTGCCTTTTCTTTCTGTTTTTTTTTTTTTTAATGGTGACTTTTTATTTAACTGAGCTGGCCCCTGTCTATAATCTTCAGAGTATATTGGATGATGAGCATTTTCAAATTACATGGCCTGCAATTTCTGTTTCCACTAAACTGACACCTGCTTCTAGAACCACTGAATTGCATTTGATGAGGCTGCTTTTGGTCCACAATCTTTCTTTGGGCACATAACTGAAAGTGTCCTACCAAATCTGATTCACATAGTCTATAGTCACATCATTCTGTCAGACACTGAGAAATACCGATAGAGACACAGACACTACTTGGGTTCAAATGCCATTTAGTCTGTCTTCTAGGGTGTGGGTGATGTCTAGCCCAACTGTTCAGTGACAGTCCAAAATGTCAGCTTCCAAGAACTGAATATCCCAATGGGTGCAATCTCTTGTGTTAGGAGTAAGAATTCAGAAATAAAGCTACTGCATAAAAAAGAATATTAAAAACTGGTCTCAATTCCAAAAACAAGTGTCTGATAAAGCTTAAAGTGAACCCTTCCATCTTCCCGGTGATTTTATTCTATCAAGGACATTGGCTCCCTTTTATTCTACCAGGGACTTTACAATGCATCAGAGAGTTACCTAAATAGCCACTAAGGGCAGTTGTCTTGACTACATTTTTTTTTTTTTTACACACACACTTAGAAAATGATTGATGTATTTCCTCAGGCAGGCATAGTGCAGTAATGGCTAGCTTCCTTGTTTATCTTTATTCCACAGGAAAAGCTACTCTCCCTCTAGGCTTTTTTCAGAAGTACATGTTTGCCCAAAAAGGAAAAATGAAAAAAAAAAATTGTGCCTGTTCACTAGAGGAATTAATAACAAAGAGGACATGTTGAAGTGCAGGGCAGAACGTTTGTTTTATTGAGGTTGATGTCAAGGTACACATAAAGAAAAGTAGATTATGTTGTTAGAGTAAGTCCAAAGTAAACAAATGAAAAATGGAGGGAAGTGGCACAATCTTTAGAATGTACCTACCAGGAATGCTAAAGAACTTGTCAACAGTCTCCTTTGGTGAAAATGTAAGTGCCCGAGATATATTACTTTTCTTGAGTTTTATTTAGATGAATAATACCAAGATGCAGCATTATCTTTAACCATGCTAATTGTGTGGACTCTAAAAAAAGTCAAGAGAGAATACAGAGTGTTCCAAACACGTTATCAGAAAACCTAGGCTAAAGACTCACTGCCTTACCCTCTGTGTGATTTTGGACTTGTTACATAAACTTTTGTTGTGCATTTACTTTCTCAAGTGTAAAAGCTAGCAAAACAATAAAAAGCTCTATGCCACAACATTTTTAGGATGACTGCATTGACAATACATTTTATGAACTAGAGAACAATACCTAAACCAGAGCTGTCACTGAAATTGTTATACCTCTTGACGAAGATGAATTTATTCCCTAGGGATTGGTTGCTCAGTTCCAAATCTTCTCATTGTATACTATGCTTCTCTCCAATTCAGACATATAAATAATTTTAACATGATTTGACATGTTCCCTCTCAACCTGAAAACCATGAGCTAACATGGGGAGGGAAATAATCTGACTTCTCCCTGTGTCTACAATGCCTAAAACAGTTCATGTTGTTTAACGGGAACTCCAAATTTTTGTGATCATTTGATCATTTGGTTGTATGACCAAGTATAACTAATTTGGATTAAAATATAGAAAGAGATTTATTTATACAGAATATGCAATATCAGAAATGTTGAATGGAAAGTTAAACACAGAAACCATAAGGTCATCACATCATTCTCTCATTACAATCAAATTTATTTCTCTTATGCCACATAACCATAAAAACACATAATCCATGAAAACCATTGATTGCTATTACTGGGGATACAAGAGGACCTGGTAACGTAATCCTGAAAAGTGGTTTGTCTTTGTCTTTGGAAATCCTGGGCACAGAAAAAAATTCAGATGTCACTTTCTGGCCAGCAAAAGAAAAGTCAAAGAGAAAAGAAGGTGGTCACACATAGAAGGAACGTACAAAACTTGGAATTGATTCAAGATCAGAAAAATTATTTATCTCATTCTCTTATTTTAAGACTTCAATGAATGACCCTGTGTTTCCAGAATATTTCAGAGGTAGTATTTTATTCCAGAATATGACAAGATTCCCAATATAGAGGACCAAGAATTCATGGATGAGGTAGAGAACCCCTTAAGGTTGAGAGAATTTGGTAACATCACTAACATAAAATTCATGCTATTTTCTATTAAACTTCTATTCATATAACCTTGTGAACATATGCTAACGAGAGAAAGATTGACAGAGTTCAGATCCAGTATTTTCAAGTCTCTGGAATGTGTAGATGTGTATGTTGGCAAGGCAATATTCCATCCAATTTATTTACCATGAAACTGACAGAAGTGTGCACAGATTCAGATGTTATTTACGATCCAAACTCAATTCTTTAGCAGTTTCTTTTAAACAGTCCCTGACATAATGTTTACCATTTCCTTCAAGATACTATTGTTTTGATGAATAAATTATCTTCAACTGATACAGAGTCATTTATTTAGTCCTTATTTTCATTTTATTATTTTTGCCAACTTTGAGCTCAGATACAGGATTTGCACCTTTCAAACATTCATAATATTCCTCTCAGGTTCCTTATTTATTAGTCAATTAAAATACACATGTCTTTTTATCTTTGTTCATGCATACATTTCTCCATTCGTTTTATCATTATTTTTCTTTGAACTGTTTCCAGATGTTTGTTGTTTTCACTACTAGCATTTCTTACTTTCTGAGACAAAATGATTAGGAAACAGTAGGAAAACACCAATTATTGTGAATACCTAAATGAAGTGATGAGAAGAGATTCAAATTCTTGTTACATTCTATATTTGTGGAAAAAAACACCCTATGTATTATGGAATTGTTGACTCACTTTGACCATTCTCTTTTAAACAACCTCTAAGCTTCTTGGTAATGTATTGAGCTAGAAAAAAAGAACACTGAAATGGGAGTCTAAAAATTTGAGTCTTTGAAACTCTTCAAAATAAGACTTTAGGCACCTTAGCATATTTTTCACTCACTTTTATAAGCAAAAAAATACTAATAACATTCAATTGCCTTGCCTTCTGTGTAGAACTATTCTGAGTTTCGAAAAATATAATTGAAATAAACATGACTGGTAAACATATAGTGCATTAAAATTAAAAAGTAAGACTAGTCCTTCCTGCTTTGTACATTGGTTTATATAAATAGTAATGCTGCTACTTGTTCATGCCATCATTATTGACCAATTTAACTTTCTGATCACGAATTCACATAAAAACTTAAGAGTGATGAGTATATATTTCATAGGTGACACTCCAAGCTATTACTAGGAGGAGGGTTGCAGAGGTTACAAATGGCCACATTAAAGTGAGTGAATGACTAAGGATTTGAAAAGAGGAGGAAGAATGTGATTATTTTATTAGAAGAAAGGTGAGAGGTCAGAAATAAAAAAAGAAGAAACAGGAAGCCCTGAAATGGGACAAGAAGAATCATGGAGTCAATTAGACGCAAAAAGGTTATTCCAGATGGCCAGGGGAGGCGTGGGAGAGGAATCTTCTGGGACAAGGACTCAGACAATTGCAACAGACTGTGACTGAGGTTGAACATTATAAATCAAAGACACTATTTTTTCTTTATTGAGGGAAAAAACAAAACCTATTGACACATTACTCTCTACTGCATGCCACACACTAATTTTAATCTTGCCTTCTTGGAGGTGCTTAAACACACTGTCCGAAATTGAAAAATCTTACAATTACATTAAAAAAGAGTTTCAAGAAATTAAGTACATCAATAAGATTTCCATTAAAATGATGAAAAATAAAAATTGTTTTCAACGCAGTACCCAGATTGAAAATCTTGGCCATACGCATTCAAAGACTCCCAGATGATTTGGTGTTGTCATAAATTGCATACTCATCATGATATCCCTTCAAGAGAAGCCTTGGCAAGCTTAGTAGGTTGGTTTAAAAAAAAATTCTGTTAGGCTTATATGTTGAAAAGCTTATAAGAAGGAAAGGAAAAAAATAAGGGTTTTCTGTGTTTGTGGCATCAGCATCATTCAACTAAAGCTCAACTTATAAAATTCAGTTACCAAGTTATCAGTGAATTTCTTCCAACTTAGCACCAGTGCTGTCTTTCAAATCCTGGCTTTTCTCTTTATTCTTGCTGTAGTATTTGAGTCAATTTTGTTCTCTTTTTATGGGAGAGGGGAAGCTGTCATAGCAGCCTTCTGGCTAATTTCCTTGCAATTACGCTAGACCTATCTCAGTTCCTCCAGAAATCTCTCTTTAAAAAGAGACTGTCAAACTTGGGTATCAGGACCCATTTATGCATTTAAAAATTATTTAAGACTCCAAAGACTTTTAAGTGGGTTATATCAACCAATATTTATGATAAAAGCAGTTCTCACTTTGTCTATGATAACTGGAGCTCATACAAAATACTTTTCAATTTATTTTAAGATACCAATAATAAATCCATACGCTAACATAAAAATTTTTTATAAACACGGACTATATATATCCCAAAACAAAAAGATATTACAAGCAGGTATTTCTCTGCTTTTTTGCAAATCCCCTTAATAAATGGCTTAACAGACAATATCTGACTTTTCATATCTGTTTCTTCATTCAGTCTTTTGAGGTACGTTGGTTTGGCCGAAGTGTATGAAGAAAATCTGGCATCAGCAGATATATAGTTGGAAAAGAGAGAAGTATTTTAAAAGCCTTTTCAGATACTTGTGAAAATTGTGTTATATCAAAACTCAACAAGTGGTAAATTCATTGCAGAGAAGAAATTAAAAACATACAAATGAATATTTTATACTCTTTTATATTAAAACCTACAGGTTTATTTTGCATTTTAATGGATTTTACCCATACATGGTTTTATAACATCATGCAGTTTAGAAAATATTAAATCACTGAGATGTTCCAAATGTTGACACACTTTATTACAAAATATTAAAACAAAGCCCCATAAAAAAAAACAAAAGCACCACATTTGTTAATAACCCTATTGATCTCATCAGGAGAGTCGTTAAATATTAGGAAGCTGTTGCACTCTCAGAGACAAGTACAATTTTCCAAAGTAAAATTTTCTCTTGAAACATTAAATGCCATCATTGACAACACATACTCTGTTGTTTTCTGTGAAGTCTCACTTCATTCATTTTTGGAGAATAAGCATGGTTTGTCTGTCAGTTCTTCTTTAAAGTAGAAATTATTTCCTATTATAAGCAACAGGTACACAAATACTTTGTCATGATTTTTTTAAATTTTCAATTTGTATTCCCTTATCAATGACATTCTTAAGTGAAATTGGCTTCTTCCTTTTAACTGTGATTAAACACTGTGATTTAAAACTGTGATTAACTATGTTGTCAGGAAGGCTTTAAAGACCACTGATACAATGTGATGCCACCAACTTGTGCTAAGACACCCAGGGTTTTGTCCACCACTGCTTTTGCACCATCTGTGTAAATAGCAAATCTGTAAAATAGAGAATAAAGTCAGAATTATTATGACAATATTTTAACTTTGCAGACCCTCTGAAAGTGTCTTGGGAAGCTGCAGGAGACTAGAAACCATACCTTGATAGTCACTGCTTTAAAACAAATCTGAACATTCAGGTCCCTGCCAACAAGCTCTGAATTTTGTGTACACTATTACGACAGTCTGGACCCCAGACATCCATTTTCCACCTTCCTCTCCTCCTGCACATGTACTCATTGCTCCTGTCTATTTGAGATGCTCACTGAGCATCTCAGCCCATACCCTTTCATCACTCTGGACTTTTGCCCTATTGTTTGTTAAAGCCCTATATCTTTTTCCCTGGAAAACTCTTCCTTATTCTTTAAAACCTAATTGCAATGTCAGCACCTATGAAAAATCTTTCCTCTCACCCTGTCATAGTCAGGTTCATGTGTCAACTTGGCCAAGTTGTGGTACCTGTTTGCCTGGTTGGGCAAGTGCTGGCCTGTCTGTTGTGATGAGGACATTTCATAGAATTAAATCATGATCATGTCAGCTATATCCACAGCTGATTCCGCTTGTAATCAGCCAAAGAGGAGTGTCTTCTGCAATGAGTGATGTTTAATCTAATCACTGGAAGCCTTTTAAGGAGGATTCAGAAGAGACAGACTCTTCCTGTTTTGGCTGGCGAGCCTCTCCTGTGGAGTTCATCCAGACCCTCCATCGGAATCGTCGGCTTCACAGCCTGCCCTGCAGATTTTGGACTCTGCGTTCCTGTGGTCACACGTGACACTTTTATAAATTTTACATTTGCGAGTGTTCCCTGTTGATTCTGTTTCTCCAGAGAACCCTAACTAATACACACCCCTAGCCTGCTGAGCATAGTTAGACATTTCTTACCCTGGCCCTCTCTAGGACTTTATATATTCATTCAACACAATTTTGGGATATCTGTACCAAACACTGTTCTTAATGCTGGGAATACAGGCATGAGTAAGACACAGAAAAGCACTAATTTAATGTATAAATGAAATATTAAAGATGTGATAGACAAAAATACAAAAAAATAATTAAATCCTATGATTTCATTATTTAGCTTCATATATTAGAGCTGCTATGAAAAGCATTATACATGGAAGAAACAATAGATGATAGAGCTTCAAAGGGAAAATGAACTTAGAGTGCTGGACAAAGAGAGAGAAAGTGACTATAGTGGAGAAAAACCTGGGGGGAGTATCGGGAGATGAGGTCAGATAGCTAATCAGGGCTGATCAGAAGGGACTTTAGAGGTCATGGTAAGGAGTTTGAAGTTTGAGTGGTGAGAAGTCATTGGAATATTTAAGTTGTGAGGTGAATAATCTGATTTCTGTTTTGGATGATCATTATGGATGCTTTGTATAGATTAGGCTTTATAAATCCAAGAGTATACTCAGGAGACCAGGTAGGAGGCAAACAGAATAGATGGGTGTGTGTGTTAGTTTGCAAGCTGCCAGAATGCGCTACACCAGAATTGGAATGGATTTTAAAAGGGGAGTTTAATAAGTTACAAATTTACAATTCCAGAGAAGTATAAATGTCCAAAATTAGGATACCAACAAGAGGTTTACCTTCACTCAAGAAAGATTGATACTGTCCAGAACAGCTCTGTCAGCTGGAAAGTCATGTGGCTGGCAACGGCTAGTCCCTTGCTCCTGGGCTCTGATGTTTTCAGCCTCTGTTCCTCATTTTGCTTCTCCATGGTTGGCTTTCATCTCTTGCCTCCCCTTGGCTCCCTCCAGGTTCTGGCTTGATTAACATCTCATGGTATCACCTGCTGGGCTCCAAACGTCTCCAAACATCCATGTCTTGTGTTCTCTAAGTTTTGGGATCTGTGTCAGCTCTGCTCTGAAGTTTCCATCTGTATCATTTCTGTCAACTTTGAAGTTTTTCTCCAAAATGTTTCTTCTTTTAAAGGGCTCTGCCTGGAATGGATGGCGTCACATCTCCTTCTAATCAAAAGGTCACATCCATAATTGGTGTCACTTCTCTGTAGACATATTTAATCAAAAGATTCCAACCTCCAGTACTGAATTAGGATTAAAAGAAATGGCTGCTCCCACAAGATTGGATCAGGATTAAAGCATGGGGCACATAACCCTTTCAAGATAGCACAGTGTGGAAAACAAGACTGTGTTGGATTGAATTCTACACCTCAATGTAGACAAGGTCTTGGCCTCGATCCACATTCCTGTAGATGGGATCCATTGTAAATAGGATCTCTTGGACAAGCTATCTAAGTTAAAGTGTGGCCACCTGAGTGAGGTTGGAGCCTAATTCAGATGACTGGAATCCTTTATAATTAGATGTTCAGATATTGAGAGCAAAGCCACAGAGAGAAGCTGGAAGGCAGAAGTCAATGGAGCCAGAAAGAGAATGAAGAGGACATCATTATGTGATGGGAAAGGCAAAGATCCCAAGGATTTCCTGCCAGCAAGCCAGACTACTAACTCTGGAGGAAGCAAGCCTTCTAGCCTCTGAAACCATGAGCCAATAAATTCCTATTGTTAAGCCAACCCAATATGTGGTATTTCTTTCAGCAGCCTGGTAAACTAAGACAAATGCTAACTTGGATAGGAAGATGATAGTGAAAAGTGTTGAGAAGTTGTCAGATTCGGGGTCTTATCCAATGTCCAATCAAGTGACCTGCTTTGTGGATTGGAAATGGAGTGTAAATTAGAGAATATTTTTAACTATTTTAAATATTTAAACACTGTTTCAGCTTGAACAATGAGTAAGGTTAGTAACCATTTACTGATATGGCAGAAATTGTGGGAGAAGCATGCTTAAATATTACAATTCAGCATTTTTTTCAGACTTATAGAGTTGATGCATCTAATAGAAAACCAGGTCAAGGAGTGAAGTAGGCAGATGATGATGGAGTTGAAAGATCACAGAAAAAAAAAGGGCTAGAGAATTCAATCTGAAACTGTAGAAGATTCATATCAGTGCTTTGGGCTACCTACAGTCTTTGAACATTAGTTGCATAATTGGGGAATTTCCCTCCTCTCTATGCTCTCACATCCCCGCATAGATGGCTTTCTTGGTTTATCCTTTAGCAAGGGAGTAGGTAATGTGAACTCAATTTTACCAATCATATACACTCACAAAGACTGAATTGGAATCTCATGACAAATGAGTCAGGTGCTGAGTAGTTCTATTAGTTGAGGGTAGTAGTGGAGACATACGTTTTCCAGAGACAGTCTGAAAGAAGCTCTGGGAGGGACTTTCAGTGCCCCACAGAGATGGCAGTGTACACAAAGTATACACAAAACTGCAGCAGTGGTGTGCTTTAAGATACGTGTGCAGCTTCCAAGTCTAGTTCTGTAATTACACTGATGGTTACATGAATGACTGTATTTTTTAATAAGCCCCTATTCCTCTTAAATTAGCTACTTGTTTTTAACTTGTTTTTATTGCTTGTTGCTAAGAACCCTGACTGAGTCCTCACTATATATAGATGGAAAACCATGGTGCTGAAGAAATACTCTAGGGAATGAATGCAGAATGAAGGAGCAGAAGACACTTCCAGATGGATCAGGTCAGCTAATAACTTCTTCATGGATAGCCCCTTTCGTTCCTCTGATTTGAGATCACTTGTCCTGTTTGCATATTTTTTTCCGAAATGGTGTTATACCTTATATCCTCTGCCTGCCACTTCATCCACTTACCCAACTGTCCCAGTCAGATCCAGGAAGTTGAGTTCACCTCAGATGATATGGGTTGTTTTAAGCAAACAAGTATGGGGTGGAGACCCCAAGGAATAAGGGAAAGCAAGAGGCCTTTAGTAATCTGAGTTGAAGGGACAAAGAAAAGAAACAGGCTTCCAAGGATCCAGTAAGGACTAGAGCTTTGGTACTTGCCACAAATTCAAGCTGAATTTGGCAGGGAGTGAGAAAGAAATACTCAGGGCCTTCTGTTCCCTTTCTCATCCTCTCCTTTTGCCTCTGAGTACCTCCCAAGGACTCCTATTGGACAAATCAAACTGGAAGCTAGCTGTAAAGTGATTCTACAAGGGTCAGTCTCCTGTTGGACAGAACAGGCTGGTAAAAGAATAGGGAAACCAAACAGGAAATGAACAATATATGTTCAATGTTAGTCATGTCTATTCCTTATTTATCAGTTTTCTTCAGTAATAACTGTCATCCTTCTGTCCTTCTTCCTCACTGTCCTTACCTCCTTACTCCTTCCAGATTCCCCATTCATTTCCTACTGGGACCATCTGAATGGGGTGCAGTTTCCTTTGTTTCTAAATAATGGCCAATGTATGTTTATTGTTTCAATGGCATTGCTGTGAATATTTTTATGTTTTATCTAATTTCATTCTTATTTATCCCTGTTATATTTATACTCATTTTGCTAATAAGGAAACTGAAAGAGTAAGCAGTTTTTCCAGGATGACAGTTATTAATTGATAAAGTCAGGATTCAAACCCAGGGACTCTGACCCCAGAATCTGGGCTCTGGTCACCAAATAGTATAGCTTGCTTTGCTTAGTCATGCCTCAACTGGCACCCACCCGGAATTGCTGATCTGTGCCATATTCCCATCCTCCTTTCCTGCCAATTTAACCCTGTAATCAGTGCTCCAAAAAGCAAATGCCAGAAAAAAATGCTGCCATATTTTATTTTTTCTATGACTGCCAAATAAATTACCACAAACTTAGCAGTGTAAAAGAATGACGGTTTATTATCTCACAGTTTCTATAGGACTGAATTTCAAGTTCATTATGGCTAGATTGTCTGCTCAGGTCTTACAAGACAGAAATCAAGGAGTCAGCCAGGCTGCGTTCTCTCTGGAATTTGGGGTCTTCTTCCAAGTTCATTCAGATTTTTGGCAGAATTTAGTTATTTGCAGTTGTAGTACTGAGGTTCCTGTTTTCTTGCTGGCTGCTGACTGAGGGTTGTCCTAGCAGCCATGCTCAGGTCCTGGCCATGTGTCCTTCTCAAAATATGGCAGACTAATTCTTCAAAGCCAGCAGGGGAATCTAACCCTTCAGTCTCATATAATGGAGTCTTACATAACGTAATGGAATTACAATCCTGGGAGTGACTATCTGTGCTTGTTTGAATCTGTTATGTACCCCAGTAAAGTCTATGCTCTTTTAATCCATCCCTATGGGTGCAGACCTGTTGTGGATGGGACCTTTTGCTTATGTTTGCATGGAGATGTGATCCAGCCCATTCAGGGTGGGTCTTAATCACCTTGCTGGAGTCCTTATTGGAGGACAAAAGACAGAGACATTTTGGAAAGAGATCAGAGAAAGAAAATGCCCCAGGAGAAGAAAAAGACTCACAGGAGCTGAGAAAGTCATTTTGAACCTGGAATCAAGGAGAGAAGAATAGGCAAACGATGCCATGTGCCTTCACAGCCTTTCCTCAGAGAAGGTACCTCCCTCTTGATGTCTTAATTTGGACATTTTCATCACCTTAGAACTCTAAATATGGGCAGGCCACGGTGGCTCAGCAGGCAAAGTTCTCACCTGCCATGCCAGAGATCCAGGTTTGATTCCTGGTGCCTGCCCATGAGTAAAAACAAAACAAAACAAAACCCTAAATTTGTGACTTAGTAAATCCGCTTTTTGGAAAAATCAAATCCATTTCTGGTATATTGCATTCTGGCAGCTTCAGCAAACCAAAGTGCTATTCATTAACTTTGCTATATAGTATAACCTAATCTAAGGAGGATGATCCATCATATTCCTAGGTATCACCTATACTCAAAAGGAGGGGATTATGCTTGGCGTACTCTACAGATGGTTGGAGTCTTGTAGGCCAGCTTAGAATTCCATCTAGCACACATATTCAACCAATCTTCCCCTCATTCTTTCTTTACTATCCCTTTTGCTCCTCTGCTCCACTGAATCCTTACACTGGTTTAGTCTTTAAGTTGATCATCTATGCATTCTTTGCAGCTCCTATATGTATGCATTACCTCTGTACACTTTATAACCTTCGGTGGCCATACCGAGAATGCACCATGCCCCAATTGTCCCAAACATCTCTCTATTTCTGCCATAAGCATCTCTGATTCAGTGGAGAGGAAAGCTGTGTGAAGCTGGCCAGTATGAATGACTTGGAAGTACAATTACTCCATGGGTCAGGACTTGAACAGTGGCAGACAAAAGTCAGTGGCTTATGCTTTTCTTTCTCATATCTTCAGCAGACAATTCTGAGATATTTTATAGGGCTTCTCAGAAGATCCTTGCAGGATTGAATCCTGGATGCCAAAAGCAGTAAGCAATTCAAATGCATAACCTTGTTTTGGCTTTTACTTATCTACAACATTCCACTCTTGTTCCCAAAAGTCACTTTCCAAGGTAAAGTAACTTGTACTTGTCTCAAGCTCTGAGTGAGCCCTTGTTACAGGCTCTGCTTTATGACATGAGGCTAAGATGCAGCATTCGTTTTCAATTCCTCACCTCCCATTCAAGCACCATAAACTAGGATTTACATTCCCTGCCAGAATCCAGACTGTGGCCCCTTTCCCCATCACCACTCATTGGGTTTCTGCCACACTTGACAAGTTGATCAGTCAATTTCATGCTGAATTTCAAGCTGCTCCATCACATCTGCCTGATGGTATAGTCTCAAGTGAGTGTTTCAAGATGTGGCCGATTGAGTTACAGACCCCAGAAAAAAACATGTTCTTAATCTTAATCCTATCTCTGTGGGTGTGAGCTCTTTGTAAATAAGGCCTCTTCAGGATGTTATTTTTGTTAAGGGGGGGGGGGCACTGAATTAGGATGGGTCGTAATCTTATTACTGAAGGATTTATAGGAAAAAGCCACGAGACAAGCCAGAAGCTAGAAGTCAATGGAACCCAGGAGACAAAGGAGAAGACATTGCCATAAGAGAGGAAAGCTAAGAAACCCAAGAATTGCCAGCCAGACAGAAGGGCTACTAAGCCAGGGAGGAAACAAGCCTTCTAGTTCCTGAAATTATGGGTCAGTAAATTTCTGTTGTTAAACCAACCCATTTTGTGGTATTTGTCATAGAGGCTGGGAAATTAAAATATAAGCCTAGAGACTAAGCCTTAGCACTGTTCAGACCTTTTCACTCCCCTTGTATGGACCTCGGCTTTTCCTGACTCCTATACCAGTTCCACCATGGTAATTAAGTTTCCATCTGATCCCGCTTCCCTCTAAGTCTATGACCTTAGATACCTTTCTCACAGAAGTCTGTCAACTCTGATTTTGAAATGGATCACCCAGACATTGCTCTCAATCTCTCTCTAACTCTCTCTCTCTTTTTTACAGAGTGGCAGCTGAAAAATAAATAAATAAAGTCTAAAGATCCATAATTTATGGGAGCTCCAGGTAGAATGCCTCCAAGGCTCGTAATCATTGAGTATGTCTTCAGGCAATTACAAGGAAAGGTCAAGGCAAAGCTCCTGCTGAATACTAAAATCGTGTTGAATTAAAAGTGAAAGTTCCTTCAGCCCTGGCAGGATTTGTCCCCACTCACTGAACTAGATTCACTGAGACGATAATCCAAATGTTTCCTTGCTTTATAAATCAATCAGTTGACAAATATTTATGTATTATCAGCAGTACCCCAGGAATGCTATCGATGATAAAATACACCAATAATAGAAAAAAATACAATGCAAATGCTGCCCTTGAAGGAATCACACCACACACACACACACACACACACACACACACACACACACACACACACACCGATAAATGTTGTTTTCCAATCACTCAGAACAAAGGTATGAATTGAAAATAAAGAGGTCCTGAGTCATAGAAGTTATCTCCCTGGAGCAGAGGGCATGCATCTTGGCTGGGACTTAGACGTGGATAGGATTTGAAAAGTTGAAGGATCCTGGAAGATACAAACAATGGAGATAAAATTAAATGCAGAGATTGACACAGCTAATCTGGAGGTAAATGGAAGACTGCCTGAGGGAAAATAACTTTGGTGATAATGAGAGCTTTGAGTTCCACAAAACTTGAAAATGCCACTTACAGTTTTTTAACCTTCCACAAAATGCAAGGACATATAAATGTTGAAATATTTAGGTAAGTTCTTCAGACAGTTAATTATTTTTAAAATACCAAACCAAAGTTTCTATCAGAACTCATCACTCCTCTGATCTCTTTACTTTGTGATAATTTGCATTACCAAAAATTGCAATTATTTCTCTCTCCTAAAAGAAAGTGACAAAACAATGTACTTTAGGTCATGAGAATTCCTGCACATTTAATAAGAAGCAGGAAAAAAAAATTATTCTGAACTCCGAGTTCACTCCTGAGCTAAATGACTTTTACTTCTCAAAAAAGATGTAACAGTATGTACAATAAGACTATGTATCACAATAATGGGAGAAACCCCAAACCCCAAGCAAGCACATGCCATTTCTACTTTCCTGTTTAAGAGCAAAGCCTCTGGACTGAAATTTCTGTGTGCAAATACTGCCGAGTGTTTATTTGCTACAAAGCCTTGTACGAAATTCTGAACTCCATATTTCTTCATTTCTTCTTTTATAAAATGTGGATAATAACAGTACCTTTCTCATAGATTTAATGTGTGTAAAGAACTTAGAATTTTGTCTGGCATAAGATAAATTCAATAATTTCTAGCTAATAGTCCTCTGCAATGTAAAAAACATCATGGACCATATGGGGTAATTTCAACTAATTGACAGGATTGTAAACATAATGGCAAAACCTAAGATTAATGTCAAAGTAAATCTTTGAAAGTTCTTTTAATAAAGATACAGATGAAAATCATGCTTCAAGAAGCTAAAACATTTTATGACAACTTTCTTCTATCTTAACATGCTGAACTTTTGCAAGCATTGTCAGATTTATCAGATCTGGTATACCAATTTATTTTTAGGGAAGTTCCAGAAATTATTTTTTTCCTGATTTTCCTTTCTCATTTATCTTCTTATGAAAGGGAAGAGATCATTTCTTTCTTAGAGATATTCCTTCTCCTCTATGGATTGAATCTCTAGTCTCACATGTTGATGATGTTCAGTTATAACCAACATGCCAATAAAAGCATATATGTGATTTCCAGTACATCTGCTATTTACCATGTTGTATTTGTAGCTAAGCTGAGCAGTTGTATTTTCAAGGGCTCTGCCGCTTTGCAGGGCATAATGCTGATTTTCTTATATCAGCAATGATGCCGTTAGTTATTTTGTAATCTTGATCCTCCTGAATCCTCTTTGTAGAGATCCAAACCAGTGTTTCTTTTGTCCTGATTTTTCTTGATTTTAAAATAGCATTTTGATTAGCATGTTTCAGGTTTACACAACAAAGACACCTGCAAGCTTTCTTCCTGATGCTGTAATTGATTTATTTCTTTAAAGGGAGATTTCCTTTTAACCCTCCAAAGCTATTATAGAAATCATATGTCTTTCTAATGCTTAAGCTAACCAGCATTGGCCAATCCAATTATTTAGTAATCTTGACATAGCACACTTACTCAATTCAATTATTTACAGAGTCCATTTTTATTCAAAGTTTATGTTTTATTTACATTGATTCTATATAATAACTAATTACTGAACCGGATGAAGATATCTTACCATTCCTGCATCTTTCCAAGCATTTTCAACTCCACATAATCAAGGAAATGCAACACACAAAATGGGCAAGGCTGACAGATGTGTTTCAGTTACTTTTGGTTTTGTAGGCATTTTTCTACTCTATCTCCACTTAAAGTTTTCTAGGAAGTCAAAAAAGGTCGAGACCCTGTACTGTGTTTCAGTAAACAGTCCTAATACATCTTACTAGATGGAGAATAACATTACAAACCTCCCTTGGGCTCCAAGATACAGCCAGTTGGACATGCTGACCTTTTTAAGAAAAAAGGAAATGAAAACATTCAGCACTATATCTCCAACAGGATGCCTCTGATAGATTTAGTTATACAAGGTTACAGCTGTCAATTTGAAATGCCTAGACTATATCAGCTTGGATCACCTCTCTCATTTTTCTTCTGGAAAAAAAAAAGAAGTTTTTGAATTATTCAAGACAATAGAGAAGCTTTGTTCTAAACTAACCAATAAAAGAAGATGACAACTTGTGCAAACTTTCATTTTGCGTTTAGCCACGCATACTTCTGTGAAGCGTTCTGAATGTAAATATCTGTGAAAGATCATGCTATGGGATCCTGAGAGGTAGAAAAAATAATCGTTACCTTGTCTGAAGGAAGTGAACAAGGGTGCTTTCAGTGCTTAAAACAGAGCCGTTGATTATATTTTTAAATCCCTGCATGAATAGTCCAAATTACAGGTTGGATTATTTTGAAAGGTTCTAATTAGCTTAGCCTTAAAACTTATTTTTGATGTCTAAGAAAACTCTGTGGCAGAATTGCACAGCCTTTTTATTAATTTGGTGCTTCTCTTATACCCTTTACAAAATGTGAACAAGATGAATTTCTGAAATTATAAAACAATGAATTTGATTCTAATTACAACAAATTATTAAAAGTCTTTGTGAGTCTTTCCATAAAGAATGTATTTTATAATTGTGTATTATTTCACGTGTATATATATGTATTAAATAATACATATATATACATGTGAAACAATTAGTGAATCAATAACCATAATGTGCATCTGAAGATAGAATAATGTGTTAATAACATGCAGTTCCAATTAGTATTTTTAAGTTAAAAAAAGTATGAGGTAAATATAAAAGTAAACATCAGATTGAGAGAGGGGTAGGCTGCAGCTTCAAAGAAATTCAGCTGTGTTTAAAGGCACTGCTCTGGGAGAAACCAGTGTGCATTGGGAGTACATAAGAGTGAGTGAGCAACGTGGAGTAAAGGATCTGAGAGGTGAAATAGTCCAGCACCACAATTGAGTGGGCTGTGGCTGGAGTCTGGAGCAGACCAGGTTTCAGACATAGAAAGGAAAGAGCAAGATGTGCTCAGCAACAAAGAAGTTGTGAGGCAGGAGCGGGGACCTGGTAACTGAAGATCCAGAGATGTAAACAGATGATGAATACACCATGCAAAAGAGTTTGAACTTTCCCCCGTGCCTGTGCATGCAAAACATAAAAAAAAAATAAATAAATAAAAAAGAGTTTGGACTTTATTCTGAGCATATTAGGGGCTCTGTGGTAGGATTTTTGGAAGAGCAGCTTCATGATCAGGTTTGCCTTTTAGGGAATTCTCCTACATTTTCCTGCAGTCAATGAATAGTGGAGCAGGGAAGACAGTATTGTGGTCAGCAGACATTGCTGCAATTGTGAAGGAGATCATAAAGCTCTGAAGTGGTAAAGTTCAGTGATAGCAGAGTGAGGGGTACAGGTTCCAGAGATATATTGACAGATTGGTATGGTGGGTATGGGAAGGAAGAAGACAAGTTTAGAAATAATACCTGGGACTCTGCACTGGGCGACTGAGAAGAACATCACGCTATTCTCTGAGAAAGGAGATTTCAAAAAGGAAAACTAATTTGGAAGGTGGAATGGCAGAGATGAAGAGCTCATATTTGGACACGTGATATAAGAATTGACTTAGATCATCTAACTGATCTTGGATAAACAGAAATAAGGTTTAAGAGGAGACTCTGGATTCGAGTTAGAGACTTGAAATTCATTCTCAAATAAAGAACATTGGAAAGTGGGAATAGGTGGCACCTCTCAAAGGGAATTACGGAGAAAGAAAAGAAAATAATACCAGTGACAGACTCCTAAGGAACCACTGAAATTTAGAGAGCAAGCCAAGAAAGAGAAACCTGAAAAGAACATTGTCAGAAAGGTAGAAGGAAAACTATAAAAATCACCATTGTAAAAAGATGTTTTAGCATTGCATGAAGCTAATCTACATTTTAAGTGTTACTATAAAATGCCTGCAAGAGAATAAAGACAATCAGAACAAATATTGGAGGCAGAAATATCTGAGAAAATTTTTGAAGAATCACACTCATTGATGCATTCGGTAGCTTTCTATTAAGCCCCCAATATGAAATATTGCAAATGTAAACATAAATCAAACACGGAGACTGGCTTTCAGGAGCTTACGCACTAAAGTAAGAGATGAGATGAGCTTTCATAAATAATTTGAGGTAGACCAGGGCATATCTCCTAAGGAAACACAGTAAATATACTAAAAAAGATCAGAAAAAAAGAATACACAATGCTGCCAGAGGGTCAGGCGCAATGCAGATTCTCAGCAAATACTTGTTGAATCGATTTGGGCTGTCCATCTGGAGGGGTTAAGAAAGGCTTTTTGAAGCAGTTGTCAAGTAACTTTAACATAGGAGAGTGGTTAAAGAGCCTTGCAATTTATTTATTTAATTTTTTTATTATTTTTTAATTTGCATATGGGCAAGAGGCACCAGGGATCGAACTCCAGACCTCCAGCACGGCAGGTCAGAGCTCTGCCTGCTGAGCCACGGCAGCCGCCTGAGCCTTGCAATTAAAATACGAGAGAAGGGATATGGATAAATCAGAGGCAGGTGCCAGGGTAGCAGCAGCGGGAGCAGCTTAATGTGGATCAGAGACCTGAATCACGTATTCTGTTAAAAAACATTTTGAGCATTTACCCATATTAATCTCAAATTATAAGATAAAGAAATACCTACACCTTATTGTTGCAACTGCGGCATTTTCAGTGATCAGGAGCTGAGAATAATAACGATCACATCCAAACAACAATTCATGGTTTTCAAAACACTTCTGAATACATTTTTATATAATTTTCAACAGTAGCTTTGATGAAAGAAAGTTATTTCTGCACATGGAAACTGAGATCTGAGTGGAAAAATCTAAGAATCTAAGTCTTCATGCTGCCCTACATGTTTCAGAATGTCTTGGACGTTGTCATGACATTCTCAAGGAAGAAATCTTGGGATAATTAAAAATTCATGAAACCATTAAAAAGAGATCATAATTCTCTTTCATATAAGCTGAGAATACAAGTATGTGAAAGCAAGAACAGTGTTTATATCTTGGATTGTTTTCTCATACGTGGTGAAGCCTTCAAAATGGAAATGACTGAATTGGTCTGCATTGAAGGATTTGAGCAAAGGTTGTGCGCATAAATAGAGGGGTTATTAAAGCATACATCAAGGGTGGGCCACAGTGGCTCAGCAGGCAAGAATGCTCGCCTGTCATGCCAGAGGACCCGGGTTCGATTCCCGGTGCCTGCCCATGTTTAAAAAAAAAAAAAATACATCAAGAAATGTAACTGATCTATAAGACTTGTGTGCGCATTTGGAGCTCTGGTTCCTGGTCCTAGAAGTCTCATCTTTAGTTTCTGACTCTTGGGATGAGGTTGTAAAATCTGGAGGCATGTGGTAGGTTGATGGGGAAATGACAGTAACATCAGCAGACCATTTGGAAACACACTTCTCAGTCACTGAGATTTGTGTGAACTTTGTATACCACCAAGGGTCTGTTTATTTACATTCTTACAGTCTAAGAGCTGTCTGATCCCATTTCGGCTATTTCAGAATTCCACATCTACGTTAATCTCCATGTTGTCACACGACCCTTAACATTCATAATACAACCTCCAAAGAGCAACTTTTTATTTAGCATAATACTCACGAGGGAATCAAATATACAAGTAATTTGTGTTTAATGTATGAAGAAAGCCCACTAGCTTAGGTGTCTGAATTGCAAATTACTGTAGTACACAATTCTTTTTGAGTAATGTTTTTTTGCGCTATTTTCTTAAAGTCTCATAAAGGAAAGTAGTAAATTTTCTAAATTTCTAATGAACACTCTCACATATATTCAAAAACTGTAATCTGTGTGGACCTCTTATATGCTATCTAACATATGAGGGTTCTTATATTTTATGAGTTGCTCAGTATTAATATGCTAAGGTTACTTATTTTTCAATTTTTAAATACCTGCCTTGGATACATATTGTAATCAAATTTAGTCTCCCTAATGAAAAGTGATGTAATTTTTCTCTTCAGTTATTTGACAAGGAATAAAACAAGAAGTGTATGTGGTGTCTTTCAAATTGGCTCTCTGCTAAATTCCCTTGAATACCAGATGTATGCCCAAAGAGTGCCCAAAGAAGAAGTGATGCAGTGGCTTTGGTTTCTGGTAACTTTTACTACGCTTCTGGAATTTTAGCAATATTAGCTTTCTGCCTTTCCAAAGTGCCTTTCCCTAACACATATAAAGTAAAACTTCTTCCACATCATTAACTGAAGAGCATTCCTTCCAGGAATTTAGAGGAACATAATATTTTCATTTTATGAGTGTATAGTAGGGATAGAGAAGAATTAACTGCTGATTCTTATATCCATTTCTGAGTTATTCCTAATTAGGAAAAATTTTTTCTATTCGGTTGTTTTTCACATCACCATTCCAAAATCATTGTTGGAATTTCTGAAAATCTTAAACCTCGCTAGGAATTCTACAAGTTTTTAGAATAAATTAAAGCAGGATTCTTAAATTTTTCTTTTCCGCCATTTGAACAAACACAGGAATGAGCATTTATAGATTTACATTCACCTACGTGTTTCTTGCGAATAGGTCATGCTGAAGACTTTGTTATATATGTGTGTGTGTGTGTTTGTATCATATAGGCATCTATACGATAGCATGTATAAAAATACTCTTATGCATAAAAATCTCAACAAGAAAATAGAAACCATCCATAAGAAACAGAAACAGTCACATAAGAAAACTGACTACTTAGATTTTGCTGAAGATCACTTATTGTCTGGTTGAAAATAAAAAAAAAGTTTGCAAGAAATAAATCAGGAGGCACAGCCTGTAGCTTTCTAAAAGATGGGCTCATATATTCAACCAAAGCAATATCCCCACCAAAACCCACTGACCTGAAGTTAGAAAGTACATTTTACACTCTCAAAGCAGCAAGATCATAGATCAGTTTTAACCCTGGGCCTTTCAGAGCTCAGCAAACAGGTTAATAACATCAAAACCATTGATACTTAGGGAAAAAAAAGCCCATTAAACTAGAGGCTTCTGGGTTGAGTCCCATTGGCATACAAAAGGGATTAGATTTCAGTATAGTGGCACGAAGCTATTTTGAAATTCAATTAATTTGATGAGAAAAAAAATTTATGTTTGCTCTCATCTATTTTTAATTTCTGTTTACAGTACAAAAGCCATGAAATCTCTACCATATACAGCACAAACGGATTCTAACAAACCTAAGTGAGTTGTATCTATCCTGTGCTGCATATACAATTTGATTGCACGTGTTAGTAGGAAATGCACACTACTTTCTTATATTGGACTGGGATTTTTTCAGACTGACTTTTTAAAAATTTGCTGTATGTTTGTATATGCTGTGCTGTAGGAAAATAGATAAAAAATTCATTTTAGTGACATCAACCAAAAAGCTGGATGTCACACTGCCTTCTGAAGGTGAATATATAACTTTTTTATGCATTTTTACATGTTTCGGTAAGGATCCAGAATGAAACCCTTCATGGTATTGATATCACTGCAAATCAAAAGCAAAAACTGTCACAGTAGCCTGTGTTTGTGTAGAACAAAAAATAGCTGGAGACTATTTAAACCATCTTGCAATTCATCCCAGAAAATATATGTGGGATTTTTTTTTCAGTGTTTGAGAATTTATTTAATTAATATTTTGTGATATGTCTGTCTTCTACGCTGGACTGGAAATTAATGAGGATAAGAAATGGGTTTCACTTATTCCTTTACTGCTGGCACTTGGTATGGCAACTGGCCTATAGTAGGTTTTCAACAAACACGGCCCCCACCCACCCTTGGCCCCACATTAACCTGAACTTGTCCTTCTTTCTTACTTCTGAGTGATTGATAGTCTCGCCATTGTTGAATGGCCTGCTAGATGTGCTGGAACCAACCTATCAGACACTTCCCATTGGCAACCATACTCTTAAGCCAAAGTTTTTTTCCCAACTATTTCTTGCCACTTTGCAACAAACTTCAGGCAATCCTCTCACATTCTGCCATTCAAGGCTTTCAATTCCAAATTCAACTTTAAAGCAAGAACTTGAGTGATCTTTTTCCAGTGAGAAACTTGTGGTGGTAAATGAAGGGAGGGTGAGGTTATAAGTTTCAGTTTATGCCCTTCTTGCTCTATGATGCATGTTTCCTTTTTCCCTGGTATAAACTTTACCCCACTCAACTGTAAGCATCACAATTTACTTCATCCTTATCAAACCATGTTCTCACACATGTGAGATATCAGCAGTATTTCCTGAGAGTTCTAGGACCTGCTCTGATTATTAAAAAAGGAAAAAGAGACATTTGATTTTATCACCCAAACAATACAATTATAAGGAAATATATATTTAAGTCAACAGGAGACTCAAAAGATTCTCAAATGCATGTCACTAGGAGCTCAAAAATCTAAGAACCTTAATTAAATCAGAGCATTGGCCAATAAGTTTTCATTGAACATTTCAAAGTCCTAAGCTGAATATGTTTAGTTTTCCTGAATAGACACATGATTCTATTAGTCTTCAAACTTTAGAAATTTGCTGAAATCTGAAATAGTGTAAAAGGTTTCTGCATTTTGTTAATGGCTGCCTAGGTTATACAGGCTCCCTATCTATCAACGAAACCAACTTAAACCAGGATATGACATATTTCTTAATTCTCAAAAACAAGGGCAACTTGAAAAGATAGTAAAGAATCACTAAGATAAAAAATAAAAGGAAAATGAGAACAGAGAGAGGTGAACAAGTATGAAGGCTGCTTTCAACTGTTTTTGCCTATCCTAGCCAATTTGAATTTTCTTTCATGAGCCTTGTAGGCAAGAAAAACTAAAATCGAACCTTATGCCTAAAAAGTGAAGTCTAATAAAGGACATTTAACGCAATGATCTGGAACCTTCAAAGCC
>PVIY010014404.1:23900-56642 GCA_004026745.1 Myrmecophaga tridactyla | reverse complement strand
GAACATATGGAATAAAAATAAATAATAGGGGGAACAAATGTTAAAACAGATTTAGTTTGAAATGCTAGTGATCAATGAAAGGGATCAGTAAGGGGTATGGCCTGTAAAATTTTTTTTTTTCTGTTTGTTATATTTTTCTGTTGTCTTTTTATTTCTTTTTCTGAATTGATGCTAATGTTCTGGGAAATGATCATGATGACAAATATGCAACTATGTGATGATATTGTGAACTGCTGAGTGTATGTGTTGGGAATGTTTGTGTTTCTTGTAATTTTTTTAATTAATAAAAAATTAATTAATTAAAAAAAAACATAAACGGTAAGATCTTTTTAGATTCTTGCTATTCAAAGTATGGTCTATGGACAAACAGAATTGATACCACCTAGAAGCTTGTAAAAAATGCAAAATCTCAGGCCTCACTCCAGACCTACTGAATCAGAATTGGCATTTAAACAGACTCTTCAGGTGATCATGCACATTGTAAGGTTTGAGTACATTAAATAAAAAGTAAAGGTAAAAAAAACAACAAAGACAGCTTATTTGAGGTGAGGGATTTAAATAGAAATTTAGGTAAGTAATTGCAGTATTACCACAATTACTATTTTTTTGAAATCAGAGCATATTTGTTTTCTTTCTGAAAACTTAAGTCACTGAACTAATGTACAGATGCTCTTCTAAAACTGGGGCCACAAATCTCAGATCTATCTAGGGGGCTCTAATTCTAAGGAAAGTTTCTGAACCATTTTAAAGCTTGAAAATCAATTTCTAGTTATCCACAATGAATGTACTATCATCTAAAGACTAGAAGAAACAGGCAAAAAAGAGCTGGCTTCAAACCCCCTCCCCCATTTTTTTCATAAAATTTTATTATGCTACTGTATATAACATAAAATTTCCTATGCTTTTTTTTGTGGGGGCGGGGGGAGCATGGTCTGGAAATCGAATCCGGGTCTCCCGCATGAAAGGCAGACATTCTAACCACTGAACTACCCGTGCACCCTATTTTAGCTTTTTTTAAGTGTACAATTTAGATGTATGAATTATATTCACAAATGTTGTGCTATAATCGTCGCCAACCAATATCAACACCTTTTTATGACACAAAATTGGCACTCAACATCCATTACGCAGTAACTCCTCTTCCTCTACCCAGCCTCTGGTAATCCCTATGAATTTGCTTTATTCTAGATATTTCATGTAAAGTAAAATTGTACAATATTTGCCTTTTTGTGTCTGGTTTATTTCACTCAGTAGAATAGTTTTTAAGATTCATTCATGTTCTTTTCTTTTTTCTTTTTGTATGCTGTTTGGTGGGGTCACATTTCATTATTTTTCCATGTGAGTATCCCATTAATCCAGGACCATTTGCTGAATTTTTGTTTGTTTGTTTTGCTTGTGTTTTGAGGGAAGTGCATGGACTGGGAATCAAACCCAGGTCTCCAGCATGGCAGCAAGAATTCTATCACTGAACTACCCTTGCACCCCTCTGTGTTCCTTTCTTTTTTATGTTAAAAAAAAGAAAGTATCACATGCACTTGAGAAGAAATGAAAATAGCACAATAGGAAATACTGAAAAGTAAGTCTCATTTTTTATAGGATCCCCCTACAAAGGCATGGGCTATCATCAGTCTCTTGTATATCCCTCTAGAAACATTCAATGCTTATATGAATATGTCCATGTATGAGTGTATGCACTCCCTCTTTTTACATAAATAGTAACTTTTTATACATATTATGCCACACAATAAATTTATCTCTCTTTTAATGATCACATCATCTTTTTTTCCCGATTGTACTGTGTTTAAAAACAATGCATGGTAATGTATGTAATTTCTAGCATTTGCTGTTATAAAAATACTGAAATGAATATTCCTATGCACACATTCTTTAGAGTGCAGTTAATAATAAGTTATTTTTCATTGTGGAAATTCCAGGTCAAGAGATGGGCAATTTCATTCTATTTCTTTCTCTATTTGTGACATTTTAATGGAAATTTTTATGAAAAATTCCAAACATACACAACAGTAGACAGAATAGTTCAAAGAACTGCCATAACCCTACCTACTTCTAACATTTATCAACTTATGGACAATTTTGTTTCAACTATCACACATACACATTCCCTCTTGCTTCAATTATTTTAAAGAAAATCTTAGCAATATTTTCACTTTATCCATAATATTTTAGTTATATATCCTAAAAATAAACACTCGTTTTTAAAAAATAGAACTCGAATACCATTACCACTACTAAAAATTTGACAATAAATCACGGATGTCATTAAATATCCGGTCAATGTCCAAATATTCTATTACCTCAATATTTTTTTTTACAATTAGTTTGTTCAAATCAAACAAGGTTCACACAAGAGGCTGATAAACCTCTGAAGTCACTTTTCTGTAAGTTTTACTTTCTCAATTTTTCCCAACTTGAAGAATCCCAATTGTTTATCCTATAGAAGTTCTAATATTGTGCCAGATGAATTGCCATGGTATCATATAATATTTTCCCCTGTATGCTGGTTTGAAAGGATGTACGTATCCTAGAAAAGCCATGTTTTAATCCTAATCCCATTTTGTAAAGGCAGCCATTTTCTAATCCCTATTCAGCACTGTATGTTTGAAACTTTAATTGGATCATCTCTCCGGAGATGTGACTCAATCAAGAGTGGTTGTTAAACTGGATTAGGTGGAGATGTGTCTCCACCCATTCTAGGTGGGTCTTGATTAATTTACTGGAATCCTATAAAAGGAGCAGACATTTTGGAGAAAGAACGAGATTCTCAGACAACAGAGAATGGCATAGCCACAAGATGCAGTGAGTCCACCAGGCAGCGACCTCTGGAAATGAAGAAGGAAAATGCCTCCAGGGGAGCGTCATGAAAGGAAGCCAGGAGAGAAAGCTAGCAGATGATGCTGTGTTCACCACGTGCCTTCCAGATGAGAGAGAAACCCTGATCGTGTTCACCATGTGCCTTCTCACTTGAGAGAGAAACCCTGAACTTCATCGGCCTTCTTGAACCAAGGTATCTTTCCCTGGATGCCTTAGATTGGACATTTCTATAGACTTGTTTTAATTGGGTTATTTTTCTCAGCCTTAGAAATGTAAACTTGCAACTTATTAAATTCCCCTTTTTAAAAGCTATTCTGTTTCTGGTGTATTGCATTCTGGTAGCTAGCTAACTGTTACCTGCATTCCTGTAAACTAGTACTACTTCTAGAAGCTTATTTTGATTCAGGTGTCATTATGGCAAGAGTACCTTCATATACAACAATACACATATTATGTATATTTATGTATATGTCTGTGAGTGTATAGACACACACATGCATATGATTGTTTCAGAATAACAGTATTCACAGGACTATGAGAATGAATGCCTTCTTAAATTTTGTGCCCTAAGTGCCTCAGTTACCTCACCCTAGTCCCAGCCCTGCATCAGAGAACCGCTAAGGCAACCTGCAATCTTTGTGTGGGGGTCAAGATCCCAAAAAGAAAGGACATTCTGAGAACTGCTCTTTGCTAGGGGAATCTGAAGATACTCAGCACAGGGCAAGGGGCTATGAAGATAGACAGAGGGACACCACTAGGAAACAGAGAAGTCAATAGCCAATTGGCTTTTTTAATCAAAAATCCATTTGATTAAATGGATTGAGGATTTGAGGAAACCATCATAATGATGAGAATGGACTTACAGAGAAATGAGTAGGCACTCCTGAAGGATGTGCTGAATTCTTAAGCTGAGCAAGAGGTGAAGATAGAAAGCAATGGAGTTTTTACCTGCCATACTGTGCTGTGTAAGAACTTGGAAGATAACTTATGAATTTCCATAACAATTCCTCCTTTTACTAGCATACTTTTACTTACTATATGTACTATTTTGGGGACATGAAAAAAGTATATAGGGTACTAAATGGGAATCCTGTATTTTATGCATTTTTGTTCTGTAACCTACTTCTCTAACTAAAAAAAAAGTATATAAATCAATGATTCACATTCTTTTTCACAGACATGAACACATAGAAATAAAATAAGAATCACTAAACTCTTTACTCAAAGAGAAGACGCTATACTAGGATATAATCCTATTCTTAAGAATAAGAGACCAAAGAAAACAAGTACATTCAAAACAACATTCTTTCAAGGCTTTAGGTGAAAGCCACAGGTATCGACCATTCAATTTAAAGAATTTTGGGGAGTAGGGGAGGAGAAAGAGATCAGTAATTATCATTTATATGAACCTTACTTGAGACTTTCTTGTGAACTAGATGAGGACCGGTCTGATTGAGGAAGAGATGCTATACTGCCAGAACTCTTTAAGTATGACTGAAGACTCTTCTGATAAGATGGCTCAAGGGAATTATACAGTATCTCAGCTTCACCAGGAAAGTGGTTTCTAAGGCCCATATATGTCCTATAAAGTGAACAACAAAAAAGAAAAGCACATGATGTTATAGCTCTACATATTAGACATTAACAGTACAACATGTAAATTCAAGAATAACCAAGAGGGTGGGGCATAGTGGCTCAGCAGCAAGAATTCTCGCCTGGCATGCTGAAGACCTGGGTTGGATTCCCAGTGCCTGCCCATGCGAAAGGAAAAAAAAAAAGAAGATAAACCCACAAGTTTTTTATAAATCCACTATGTGTCATGTTAGTACTTTCTAAATTTAGCAAGTTTCAGTTAGTAGGCTTTATTTATTATTATTTTTTTAAGAAGTAAAACTATCCCTATTCTCAGATGACATGAGCCTATATACAGAAAATCTCAAATGATCCACAAGGAAGACACCAGAGAACAAACCTGACCAAATATGCAGGGTAAAAGGTTAATGTGCAAAAATCAGTTGCTTTATAGACCAGCAATGAGCAATCTGAAAAGGAAACTGATAAAACAATTCCATTTACAATAATATCTAAAGGAATAAAATACCCAGAGATAAATTCAAACAAGGAGGTGAAAGACCTGTACACCGAAAAATACAATATTGGTGAGAGAAATTAATGAAGAAACAAATAAGTGGAAAGACAGTCTGTATACATGGATTGAAATTTATCATATTGTTAAGATGTCAGTATCATCCAAAGTGATCCACAGACTCAACACAATACCTACCAAACTTCCATGAGGGTTTTTTGCATAAATGGAAAAATCAAACCTCAAATTCATATGGAATTTCATGGGGCCCCAAATAGGCAAAACAATCTCGATAAAAAAAAGTGGATATCCACATGCAACAGGATGACAACTCACATCATATACAAAAATCAACTCAAAATGAATCAATGATCCAAATACGAGTCAAAGCCATAAATATTGCAGAATGCAATGCACAGGAAGATCTTCAGGATCCTGTATTAGCCAATAGAGTCTTAGATGTGACAACCAAAGCACAAGCAACAAAAGGAAAATCTACATAAATGGGATTTCATCAAAACCAAAACCTCTGTACAAAGGATTTTACGCAGATTCCCCCCCCCCCCCAAAAAAAATCTTTGCACAAATAGTAAAACTGGCACAGTGGTAGAATGCCCGCCTTCCATGCAAGAGACCTGGGTTCAATTCCCAGACCACGAACCAAAAAAAAAAAAAAGGAAAACTGGCAGAGCCATCTTCTGCAAAACACCAGAAAACAAAGAGCCGCACTAACAGGGCAGATGTTGAGTCAAGAAAGTACAGCTTTAAAAATGGTAGAAGCCTGGAGTGCCCTTGCTGGCCTCCTTGCCCCCCAAGCATGGTGTGGAACCAGTCAATGCTCTCATTACGGATCCCTGGTCCTGTTCCACAGAAAGAAGAGCAACCCCTACACACATACCTGGTTGCCGGTATGTTAGCGCTAGTCTATCAGATGGCAGCCTGAAAGACAACTGGAAAACTCCCTGGAGCTCCCCCTCCCAGAATTTGCCAGGCAAAAGCACTTTGCTGACAGCTAAAGCAGCATAAGAAACAATTGGGCTAAAACCACCTGGGGCAAGAATTACCTCCTTTAAGTCATAAAATACATCCCCAGGGAAGGGGGAAAAGTCTATTTCATAGTGTTAGAGGTGGCATTTGAATTCCTATATATGGGGAATTCTTAAAGAGACACACAAGCACAAACCCAGGACAAGACTCAGCCTCAGAAAAGACAAAGAGGACCATGCATCTGTCATGGGTTGATACTGATAGAAAAACTAAATTCTGGAAAGCACTAGCCAAGGACGGTCAACTTGAAAACACCTTGAGGTTTCTTTTAACACTTAAAATGGGTGCATTTTATTGATGTAAATTACACTTGAATAAATTTAATTCAAAAATTTGTATAATGGTATGAAAATTGATTGTTATTTTCTTCACAAAGCTGTTTCTCTGCTACATGCATAGTAGTGCACTGCCTATTCGAAAGCACTATGTACCTACAAAAAAGAAATAATTACCATAGTGCTTATCACAGTGCGTACTAAATATTCCCCACCTTTAGCAAATCAAGTTCCAACAGCACGAGTGCTAGATAATTTCATTATTTCAACAGGTTTTTCAGAAAAGAAGAAAAATTATGTTCCAAGAAAATAATCAAAATTGGAAGGATCGCTTTTTCTTTTTTTTAGTATTTTGTATTTATTACTTACATGGTAAAAGGAATTAAATATATAAATATATATTTTCCACAATATCATCATATAGCTGTGCATTTGTCATCACAGTTGACTTTTCCTCTTTTTGTGAAAAATAACATAAACAAAAAGCAATAAATTTCAAAGCACATTGCAGCAAGTAGTTGTTAAACAGTTTTCAGAGTTTTGTACAGGTTACAATTCCACAATCTTAGGTATTTACTTCTAGCTGCTCTAAGATACTGGAGACTAAAAGAAATATCAACGCAATGGATTTGGCAATCACACTCATTTGTTAAACCCTACCTTCTCCATATAACTCCTTATCACCTTTTATCTTGCTCCTGCTCTTTAGGGGTATTTGTGCTATGCCCATTCTAACTTTTTCATGTTTGAAGGGCTGTAATAATATGGAATAGGTGGATAGAACTATGGTATTCTGGAGAGGCTGGCCCTTCTGCATTTCAGGATTTATCTGGTCCAGGGACCCATCTAGAGGTTGTAGGTTTCTGGAAAGTTATCCTAGTGTATGGAACCATTGTAGAATTTTATACAGAAAGTAAGCTTTTGAAGAAAGCAGACCTCACCCCAAAACTTGGCTGTGCTGCTTACAATTTATGTGGCCTTGGGTAAAACACAAAAATTTCTAAATTTCACTTAACATCTATGGAGATTACACCAAATTTGCAGGATAATTTTAGGATTAGAAAATAATGTATACTAAGTAGCTCACACAGTATCAGGTAAACAACACGTTCAATAAATAACAACGAAATGAATAGGGTACGATGGAGCAGGAATACTGGTGATTACACAGTTGATAATTCCAAGCATTATGCTAGACATCTAGTATAGATTAAACGGGGGAAAATATATAAAATTTTTAAGGAGCTAGTCAAGTAAAATATTTGGAACACTTCTGATACTTTACTCTCTCAGTACAACTCCTTTCAGAGAAAGGATCAAAGTATGTGTGATCTGTCACAAGAATACACCATAAACTTACTTTCTTGCCTCCACTCTGGCCTCAGCATCAGCATCATGAATTCCCTTCTTAATAGTTTCAACCAAGACAGCTGCATGTCTATAAAATGAATACATCTTTAGATTCATGTATAAAGCTATACAGTTTGCCAGAAATGACACTGTTTATATGTTAGACATCAATCACAGAGAAGCAGGGGAGGTGAAAAGATCTACCAAAGTACTTAAAGAAAATCTGGAATTATATCATACTTACATTAAACAACAAATTCTATTTTTTTAAAATGAGCAGTAAACAGGGTAATATATGTTTTAAGAATTTCCACAAAAATGGTAAGGTAGTACTGTACACAATGAAAATGCAAACATTTCCCAATTTTCAAACTTGAAACGAATTAAAAAACATAGCCATGCAAATAGCCAGTAGCTGCTGTCCATCTTTCTTCTCATTCATCTCACAGCTAACATGAGCCACTGCTTGGTATATAATTGACCAATAATACCAGACAAATGGTGTGGTGATATTTCCCAACAAATCTTTCTCTCTGAAAGGACACTCCTTCCTTCTCTCTATTTTAAATCTTTCATTAGCTGATAAATGCATGTGACTAGACACATTATTAAATTTCTGCCCAATTTAACCTGAGGTGTCTCACATATCCTATTCTATTTAAGAGACTTTCATCCATTGCACAAAGAAGAAAAGCATACTATCCATAGCTGTGACAAGTAAAAGAAGCATAATGCCACAGCTCTGAAGGAAAATCAATAAAAACAATCTATAAAGCAAAATGAAAAATAATGCAAAACCAACACCATCAACTTCTAAAGAACTGGTAACACTGGAGGGAAAGGGGGTGAGCGTGGAAGAAAGAACGACTGCATACCTTTCCAATGAATGAGTCTGCCACTCTTGCAATAACAAATCTAAAAATTCAAATGAACGCCTGAAAAAGAAAAGTCAAATTATAACTAATGTATATTACTTTTAAACAAGTATTGGTACATTTTGTCCTAAGCTCTCTAGTTCTCAACTTTTTCAACTGTCCTATTCTTGAGCTCATCTTCTTCCTTGGCATCTGATTACAAAGTTCTGTCCCATTTTCCTTCCTTTATTAACATTTTCTCCACTTACCCTGGAATGGGTGGTCATCTGGTTAGTGCTGATGTCAGCCCACATCTCTTTTATAGTCTTTCCTTGGACAATATCATCCATACCTCTACCTCTGACTAAATGCTATGCTTCTCAGATCAAATCCCACATCTCCAGCATTGGTTCCTCACTTACGCTGCTAAGTTAAAGTTCTAGCCAACTCATGGACATCTCCATGTAGACACTGTCAACCCAGGCACTACATGTAGAAGAACAAATTAATTGTCTTATCTGCTTAAATCAATCCCTTTAACCCATATTATTCAGATCAGGAAATGAGAAACAGGGAGATTAAGTTATTTGTCCAAGGTCATATTATTAGTAAAGTGATGGAGCTGGGACTTGAACTCTCAGGTCTGACTCCAGAGTTCACCTACCTCCCTCAGCCATATCCAATTGTCTTGATCATCTGCTTCAGTCGTTTATCATGAGTATATCTGTAGTTTGGACTCTACGTCTCTCTCACATAAATCCTAATGATTCCTACTTATTAGAACCAATACTTCCCATTGGTCTCTTATACTTTGTAGCTAGAATAAAAACTAAGGACAATGTTAACAACTCATCAAAAACCTATTAACTGTCAAAATATTTCCACTTCCTACAGAACACTGTCAAAATGTCTCTTCATGATACTGAAAGCCCTCCTCACTCTGACCTCAGCCTACTCTCCAACAGCCTCCTTTCACACCAAAATCTTCCACTTAGCATGTGCTATGGCCTCAGTGGCTTACCTGATAGCTCTACTGCATGCAGTACAGCTTTACCCTTCTGCTTAGGTTGTGCCCTATTTATTTCCGCTACAATAACTGAGTAGCTCCCCATTTTCAAGGTAACCCTATGATGTGTCTCCTGACTCCTTCTCTGTCACATTTACACATCTCCGATTATTATTTTGCTAGATGTAGGACAGGGGTGGTAAACCAGACCTGTGAAGGGCCAGAAAGTAAATTTTCTAGGTTTTTTGAACCATAAACAATCCCTATCTCATATTCTTCTCCTCCACCCTTCTCCCTTTAAAAATGTAAAAAGCCATTCTTAGCCAGTGGACTGGGCAAAACAAGCTGCGAGGCAGATTTATTTGACCTAGGAACCATAGTTTGCCAAACTTTGATGTAGGAGACTTAATACCTGCTGCCAAAATTCGGAACAAAATTATTCAATTTCTCCATAACATTCAAAGTATTTAAATATCAAACGAAAAAGGGGGAAGAATTATTCATAATTTTCTTAGACAGCAAATATACAAATCTTGTTTTTGCCTTTATTGATAGTGACTTGACATGACTGTTTACTCGTAGCAAGCAATATGGTAAAGTTCTAAAACATACACACACACACACATCAATTAATTCTCACATTTCTATGGGATCAATATCATTAGGCCTATTAACATATGTAGAAACTGAGATTCAGAACAGTTAAATAATTCTCCACGGTAGGATGATCAGTAAGTGGCAGTCCTAGGGCTTCTAGTCCAAGCCTCACTCCAGATGTCATACTTTCTGAAACCCAAGGCAATAAAGGAATCCAAAGAAAAAAAATGTAATGTGATAAAACAGAAATGTGAGCGTTCATAATAATCCCTTCATATATTTGTCCCTACATGAGATAAGATAAATAATTGTATGCTTGGTTCAGGGAAGGCAAGAATTAATAACATTCAATTTTTATACCAGACTAAGAATTAAACATAATATAACATTAAATTTTTTAAATTAAAAGTAAAAATACATTAAAAAATACATAAAATATATGTATGTAAAACTTACCTCCTCACAGGAACTGATTTTGATGTGCAATTGCTTGTTATTAAAGGTATAAGTCTGGGTACATGAGTATGCTGAAAAAGATATTTTAAAGAAGGTTGAAAAACACTGTGTTCTTCACACAATCCCTTTCATTTGCCTCATATTTAAGTACTTAGTTAAGTAAGAATAGTACAAAAAGATCATAAAATCATATTTTGAATGAAATTGAAACCAGTATTGAAAAGTCTTTCCAAATTAAAGTAATAGTAATGTTGATTTAGTTATAAAAAGATGAGTAAAATTATTATATAAGAAAGGCACATTAACTGTATATCTGTTAAGAACTACTATGACAGTGTAATTTGGAGGAAGGGAAAAATGAGAAGAACTGGGCATGTACTGTTCATACTCTCTTTTTTTTTTTTAATTTGCATATGGGCAGGAGGCACCAGGGATCGAACTCCAGACCTCCAGCACTGCTGAGCCACGGCAGCCGCCCTGTTCATACTCTCTTATGCTTCCTATAGAGCTTTAAAAACGTTAAGAAAACAATTCTGAGGGAAAACAATTATGAACCTAAAATTCAACAGTCAAATTTCTAGTTCTTGTATACTGGCAAAGAAATGCTATTTCAAAACACTCAAAGATAAAAATATGCAAGAAAAACCTGAGAAAACACAAAAGCCAAATAAAAATAACCTAATAACCTCATCCCTAATACCAAAACAACTCCTGAACTGGCAGAAACTATCTAAATCAACTATTTTGAAACTCCAGAGTGTAGAATATTTTATTTCATATAGGGAAGAGTGAGAGGCAAAAGCTGGTAAATTGTAAATATCAATGAATTTCATCCTCCCTCCAGCAGCTAACTCCACTATTCCCAAGCCACATGGCAAGCAGCAGCAGGACTGCAGTCCCAAGTCCTGGTGCAGTTTGCTGGTACCAGGGTAGGAATATAAAGATCTAGTCTTCCAAACTCCAGGGGGGTATGGTTTGATTGCCAATCACTGATTTTTTTTTTTTTTTTTAGCATGGGTAGAAAGTTTATTAAAGGAGAAGTTTATTAAAAAGAGAGAGTACATATTAGAGAGGTTAATGTGGGAATGCCCAAGGGAGGGACAAGCACTGAGTGGAGTGGGCCAGTTTGTTTTATAGGAAAGTTTTACCAGTGGCAGGTTTCTATGATAACCTTTGAATACTAGGTGTCTTCTTTGTTCTAGGAGGAGATAGCTAGCAGTGTTCATGGTATATCGCCACATACCTAAAATTTGTCTTTTGGCAAATGGTTAACAATCTTTATGATCTTATGCTCCCTATATTAAAAAGAGTTTGCTTTGGGCCCAGAGTTTTACAAGCCTTTATGGTTTGGGGATGTGAACTGAGGAGATTTTGGGTCTTTAGGGAAATTTTTGTCACAGGATGTTTGCAGCTCTGTATTAGTTCCTTGGAAGCTAGGTAAGAAACAAAGGACTTGGAGTTGTCTGTTAACTCTTTCAGATCTGAATAGGAAACCAGGGACTTAGAGTTGCCCTATTTTATCCTGCTTGAATCCACCCCCTGAAAGAGTTTAATCCTTTTAAACTTAAAGGGAAAATGATGAATATGCAACTATATGATAATATTAAGAATTACTGATTGTATATCTAGAATGGAATGATATATTAATGTTCTCTTGTTAAGTTTTTTAATTAATAAAGTTTAAAAAAAAAAAACTTAAAGGGAGGCTGAGATAATTTTTTTATATTTTCACAGAATTGAGAGAGCACATGTAGGCACGTGCATAATTGCTGACAATGTTGGAAGGGTGGCAGATATTGGAAAATGCAAAAATATTATTATGTTACAACCTAACCCATCCCACTACTCTTACAATCTCTCCACCACCTTTTCAGCATAAATCCCTCAGTGTGGGAACAGGAGGTTACAGGTTGGTTTATAGATTGCAATGTTGAGAAATGAGAAAACAATAGCATTTGGGGGAAGACAAGTATGCTCAGGCTCCCTTAGAGCTGCTTTGTGCCCACCCCTGTTTATTTTGATCACTGCTTTTGATCAACTATTTCAGATCACTGGGGGCCAGCTCTGAGAGTAGTACTCTTATAACATCACTAAGACAAAAGCAGCAGAAGAATTTAAAACACAGTACCCTTCCTCAAAACTATGGAGAACAGTTAAAAGGCTGCAAAACTGGGCAAGTGCCAAATAAACAAAACACTGTTTCCAAACCCAAGGGGAGAAGCTCCTGACACCCGTATTGGATCTTAAACCACCAACTCCCAGTATAGTGTGGTGAGTTAGTTCATAAGTTTAACCTCAGTATTATCCCTGTATAACTCTATGAATTTATGTGTATTACTTTGTGCATTTGTCCATATCACCTTATGAATTTATGTATGAAATGATGTACTCCTAAAGTATGTAGAAATCAGAAAGTAAAACAAAATGTCTGTGGCATCTGCTTGCCCTTAGTCACGTCCACAGACCCTGCTCCTTTCTCACATCCACAGAATAGGGGTCCTCTGCGTATATCCCATCTCAGACAAAAGAAACTCCGTACCTTTTCAGTGTTTACCACCCATTCCCATAGTAACTCCCACTTTGTTTATTAGCCTATATAATCTGAAAACAAAGACTATTCAGGGCTCAGACTTTGGATGAGAGTCCTCTGTGACCGACAGCAATAAAAGTTTTGTCCACTTCTCAGAGGCTCCAGTGCTTTCTTGGGTGTTGTTCAGAGTTTTCCCTACTTCATTTCTGGTACACTGGCTGTGAAGCTCTGCACCCCAAGGAAGAGACACCCTTGAGTCCCCTCCCTGTCTCAGGGGAGACCCGAGCTGCGGACCAATCTTGATCATCCCCAGGGCACCCCCGGAATTCTTTCTTCCAGTTCGGGACCATCTGACTGGAATGGGGCACCACCTTCCCCGGACTCAGGAGGGACCTCAGCAGCCCTGAGAACTGAACCGGAGCTCAACCCATCAGACTGGTAAGGATGGCTATTTGCTGATCATCCACTGATCAGGTATAGGGACTGTCAGGTCCTGCCTTTCAGGCAGAAGAGGAGACTAATACCCTCCTAAACTGGGCTGAGTAACCTTCAGAGAAGCTGGAGGAGAAACCCCTGGTAGTTAGATATACTCTGGTTTGGGGAGGGAGTCGTACATAACTTGCTGTCGAGTGCCTGATGCATGAAAGTACGTGAACAAGTTCATGGCTCTGTCCAGAGGCTTCAGCACTGCGTCCGCCATGTGGTGAAGTTTGTGTCCTGATCTGTGGGTCTGTGGGATCTCGTTTCAACTTGCACAATGGTGATCTCAATCGAATGAAAGAGTTTGTGAGAGTCTGGGTTAGGGGTTTATACCAACCTGCTTTATTCCAAGAGAACCCTAAATTCTCCATTGTGGGAAGAAGCCTGAAACAGACGAAGCAATTGTCATCTTGTTTATTTGTCTAATTGCTGTCTGGTGCCCCGGTAGGAGCACTATGGGTGGCACTGAAAGCAAGACCCCTTCAGCTTGCCTCATTAAGAACTTTAGGAAAGGGTTTTCTGGTGACAATGGAGTAAAGCTCAAGCCCCAGGAGCTGAGCAAATTTTGCCAATTGGACTGGCCCACTTTTGGAGTTGGATGGCCATCCAAGGGTGGTTTGACTCTCAACTGATCCCCCAACTGCCATCTAGCAGTTGTCACAGGACAGCCTGGGAACCCAGACCAATTTCCATATATTGACTCCTGGCTCTAAATTGTTCAAAATTCACCACCATGGCTAAAAGCTTGCATTGAAAGCCATGTGGCAGTCTTGGTGGCCTACACCAACTTGGGCATTCCGTTTCCCGGAGCAGTTGCTGCAAAGAAGTTAGCCCGCGCAGCCACGAAACTTCTAACCCTAGAAGGGTCTCTCTGCTGTCAACAGAAAAGCACCCTGACCACTTAGAGAAAGAAACAGAGAAGCTGCCACTGCTGCCTCCACAGCTGTTTCCCATCTCAATGGGTCCCAGTCTGCTCCAACTCTCTCTAGAGGTACTGCAAACCTGGAACCTTCAATCATGAGCTGGAAGACCCTGCGGTGCCCCAGTAGCTCTACAACTGCCCCTGCAAGAAACCCAAGCACCATTTTACTATGATCCATGAGGCCAGTTGCAGGGAGGCCAGCCCATGTTCATCTACCAGCCTTTTTCAACTTCTGATCTCATAAACTGGAAAAACCACACTCCCTCCTACACTGAGAAGCGCCAGGCTATGACTGATCCTCTCCAGTGAATTACACACACCCATCTACCAACATGGCAAGATTACCATCAGCTCTGCATCACCCTCTTCAAAACAGAAGAGTGCAGATGAATTTCACAAGCTGCCTGAAGTGGTTAGAGGAAAATCTCCAGAAGGGGCAATGAATGCATCCCAATATGCTCAAAACTGCTTCCCAGATACTGATTCAAGATGGGACCTGAACACCAAGGCTGGCAGAAACAATTTAAATCTCTACCAAGATGCACTCATTCAAGATATGAAAAAGGGGGCCAGAAAAACAATAAATACGTCAAAAACCACGGAAGTCTTGCAAAAGCCACACAAAGCCCCTAAGCCAGTTCCATGAGTGCCCCTGAAGGGTTTATTGGATCTGTGGCAGAACATCCTATGCCTGAAGGATGGTCAGGAGCCTGTGTATTAGGAATCATCCATCCTTCCTTCTTCCTAGTTCTCCTAAAGCAAGGTGAACTATTAGGATACCCAGTCTATGAATCAGAAAATAACTGGGTCCAAAAATAGAGGCACACAAGTAGAAAACTAGAAAGACAACAAGTGGCCTCCCGAGCACATTATCCAGTATTATGGGCTGGCAACATGGACAGATGATGGATCATGGGGATACCAAATCCCAGTTTACATGCTGTGCTGGTTTGAAAGGATGTATGTCCCCTAGAAAAGCCATGCTTTAACCCTAATCCCATTTTGTAAAGGCAGCCGTTTCTTCTAATCCCTGTTCAGCACTGTATGTTTGAAACTGTAATTAGATCATCTCCCTGGAGGTGTGATATAATCGAGAGTGGTTGTTTAAACTGGATTAGGTGATGACATGTCTCCACCCATTCAGATGGGTCTTGATTAGTTTCTGAAGTCCTATAAAAGAGGAAACATTTTGGAGAATAAGAGATTCAGAAAGAGCAGGGCAGAATGACATAGCCACTAGAAGCAGAGTCCACCAGCAACCTTTGGAAATGAAGAAGAAAAATGCATCCCGGGGAGCTTCATGAAACAGGAAGCCAGGAGAAGAAGCTAGCAGATGATGCTGTGTTCGCCATGTGCCCTTCCAGATGAGACAGAAATTCTGACTGTGTTAGCCATGTGCCCTTCCAGGTTAAAGAAAAACCGTGAACTTCATTGGCGTTCTTGAACCAAGGTATTTTTCCCTGGATGGATGCCTTTGATTGGACATTTCTATAGACTTGTTTTAATTGGGACATTTTCTTGGCCTTAGAACTGTGAACTAGCAACTTATTAAATTCCCCTTTCTAAAAGCCATTCTGTTTCTGGTATATTGCATTCTGGCAGCTAGCAAACTAGAATACATGCTAAACCACATCACTTGGCTTCAGGCAGTAGTGGAAGTAATCACAAACGAAACTGCCCATGCTTTAAATCTGTTGGCAGGGCAACAAACAAAATTTAGAACAGCCATTTATTAGAATCGATTGACTATTAATTACCTGTTAGCCAAGGAAGGTGGGATATTTGGAAAATTCAACCTTTCCAGCTGTTGCTTGGAATTAGATGACCAATGGAAGGTAACAGAGGAAATAATCAATCACATGAGAACCCTAGCCCATGTCTCAGTTCAAACCTGGAATGGCTGGAACCCCATAGAGGTGTTAACAGACAGAAAAACTGCTTCCCACTACTTCATTTCAGGAACCAGAACCCCACAAATTATTAGATGAGCCAGTCTCTATAGATGAAAATGGTTCTGTCTTATAAAATATAATGTGATGAATAATATCATTAAAAGGAGGAAATGAGGTAGTTCATAAGTTTAACCTCAGAATTATTACTGTATAACTCTATGAATTTATGTGTATTACTTTGTGCATTTGTGCATATCACCTTATGAATTTATGTATGAAATTATGTACTCCTAATGTATGTAGAAAGCAGAAAGTAAAACAAAATGTCTGTGGCATTTGCTTGCCCTTGTTCACATCCGCAGACACTGCTCCTGGTCACGTCTCTGGAGACCCTGCTTCTGGTCACCTCTGTCCTCTGCACAAGTCCCATCTCAGACAAAACAAATTCTTTACTTTTCCAGTGTTTACCGCCCGTTCCCATAGTAACTCCTGCCTTACTTACTAATCTATATAATCTGGAAACAAAGAATATTCAGGGCTCAGACTTTGGATGGGAGTCCTCTGTGACCGACAGCAATAGTATACCCCTAAACTGCGACCCCCAAAGAGTATCCCCACTGAGTATTCTTGTTCTTTTCCATTTCCTCACTCTCTCTCTTCCCTGGCCATGGGGGCAACACAATCTATTCCCCTAAAGACACTCCTTTGTGCTGTCTGTTACGCCACCTAAAAAACCTAGATCTGCAAGGTAACATCAAACCAAAAAAACTTTTACTTTTCTTTACACTGGCTTGGCCCCAGTACCATCTGGGCAACTAAATTCATTTGCCTAAAAATGGTGCTTTTGATTTTAAATTTTTTACTGACCCTAATAACTTCTTGCAGCAATCTGGAAAATGGGACAAGGTACCCTATGCCCAAGCTTTCTGGACACTGTGTGCTAAGCCCTCGCTCTGTTCCTCCTACTCAACAAAAAACCAAAACCTCTCACTCTTTCTCCCTCTTCGGAAAAGCCAAACCTCCCTACTCTTTCCCCTTCTTCTTCCCCTCCCACCAACTCCTTAGACCCAGCCGATCATCTCCCTCCTTATCACCCCCCAACCTTCTGCTTCTCTTCCACTGCCTTCCCCCACCCCCCAACCCTTTGCTCCTCCTTACCCTTCCTCCTCCTCATCCTTCTCCCCACCCCATACCCAGTCATGTGAACCATTCCCATCCCCCATCTCTTCCTTTGCCTTACCCCTCTAACCCTCTTCTCCCCCCAGTACTGAATTCCCCACTTCCTCATGCTCAACTGCTACCTTCTCTGCCAGCATTTTTCCTCTTAGGGAAGTAGCAGAACGTGAATTTCAATATCTAACTCAAACATATGATCTCACCTACCAAGATGTGGTTGTAATCCTTATTTCCTCTGTCATTCCAGAAAAACAAAAAAAAACTTCTTAGGTGCAGCTATTGCTCATGCAAACCAACATTTTGTCATTGACCCCAAACTTACTCACAGGGGTCTGCTGCAGCTCCCCCTAATTAAAAATTACCAACCCAACTCCCCTGACTTACTCAAGTTGTACCACTTCCTCACTTGTCTATTGGAAGGAATTTAAAAAGCAGGATTTAAGGCCGTCAATTATGACTAAATTTTAGAACTCTCTCAAGGATTGGATGAAAATCCTGTGGCTTTTATGAGCCACCTGACAATTCAATTCTCAAATATACTGTTCTAGATCCAGTTTCATCTGAAGGGCACCTTTTCCTACACACACACTTCATAACACAATCTGCTCGAGACATTCGTAAAAAACTTCGGAAGCTAGTGCAAGGATCCCAAACACTGCAGGATAAACTCTTCCGGGTTGCTTTCCGTGTTTTCAACAATAGACAGGAGGAAAGGAAAACTAAAAAATTAGTTCAGGAAAATGAAAACAAGAGCGAGAAAATGCTCGCTACTTACTATTGGCCAGTGCCCTGACAGGATCCACCCAGGCCCAGCAGGATGGGGTAAAATCCACTCAGGCCCAGCAAGGTGAAATAAAACCAGTAATCTGGCTACCCCAAGATCCCTGTTTTTGCCGTGGCCAGGAGGGACATTGGGCAAAACCCTGCCCTAATCCCAAGCCGACCCTGAGGACTTGCCCTCTTTGCCACAAGACAGGACACTGGAAAGCTGACTGTCCTTCAGCCTCTTGCCATGAAAACAGACAGCCATCCTTGGTAAGTGGCCCTCCTATGAGATTTAAAGTCCCAGACCTCCCTGGCCCAGCCATGGAAGACTGATGGGGTCCAGGCTCTTCAGCCCCGACTCTTCCCACCTCCACAACTGAGCCCAGGGTAAACATCCTCATGGCAGGTAAGCCAATCTCTTTTGTAGTTAACACAGGAGCCACATTTATCTTATCTGAATTTTCAAGACCTCTAACCCCTTCCCTCATGTCTATAGTTGAAATTAATGGAAAAATCACATGCCCACTACAAACCTCACCCAAAGCCTGCACTCTTGAAAACATTTCCTTTTTCCACATTTTTAGTAGCACCTACATAAACAGTCCCCCTCCTGAAAGAAGCCAAACTAAACATGGTGCTCACACTTCCCTTACTTAAAGCTAAGCTTCATGCCACCTGCAGTCCTGCTACTTAATCTCAGCCACAATCTTCAACCAACCCTTCTTCTCCCCCTCCCATTGACTCCTTTGGCCCATTAAATTCTTCAAAAAAATTGCAAATTACTGTTTCAAAAATAATTCACTAATGTGTTATAAATGTTTGACATTATTCTGACCAAGTTTGAGTTTAATGGTCATTGTATGTGATGAGATGTTTGCTTAGAAATTTAACTATAAAGGATGTAAAGGATATGAGTCTATTAAAAGGGGGAAAAAAGGATAGTTTTGTCTTAAGATAAAATAAATGGCTGTTACAGAATGAGGAAAAAGTAGACAAAACCTGAATGGATATAATAGGTCATAAAATGTTAGTGGAAAAGAAAATTATGATCAAAGTTGGGAAAATCTGATAGGTAAAGCTTTAATGTCAAAAAATATATTAATACAAAATTAAAATTTAGTTTTCTCTCTGTTAAAATAACAAAGTTTTCTGGGATTATTAATCTATTTTAATAAAGGTTATAAAAGTCTTGTCCACCTACCAACTGGACAGAAATCTGCACTTTGGTCTATCTATCACCCCAATTTTCAATAGCTCCTACGAACCAGTTCTTTCCCATTCCCTTTAACATTAACCTAAGACCAAAACGTGATGCTATCCTTCTACCTCTCTTAGCTACTCCAGGTGTCCTAACAGGAGTAGGTACTGGAGTCAGTGGTATAGTAACATCAGAGGTGTTCTCAAAAGAACTCCAAAATAGTATTTTAAAAAATCTGCCACTTTAATTAATGTGCAAAACCAAAATGAACTCATCTGCTGGGCAGTAATACTGCAAAACAGGTGTGGGCTAGATCTGCTAACAGCCAAAGAAGGTGTCCTTTGCCTACTCCTCAGTGAGGAATGCTGCGTCTTTGTTAATAATTTACTTATCCCAGCACCCTTGTTCTGTAACCTTGTTGATCAATTCTTACGCCTCACATTCACTTCACTAACACAAAAGACAGTTCATAAATATTACTCTTAAGTTCTTTCAGGAACAACATGCTACATTACCAAAGACTTGCAAGGCAAGAACAAATGAAGCAGCCCCTAACTACTGTCACACTGAAAATCCCCAAAGGCCCCTAACGCTGCCCCCGTCCAGCAGGAAGCAGCTAAGAATGACAAACAGCACCCCCACTCCTTCCCTTAACCTTATAATAAACAAAAGGCAATAATGACAGATTACAGGTGATGAAACTCAGGCCCCCACCCCCTCCCTCATCACCCTGCAGCAATGGATGAAACTTATGGCCCACTGACTCCTGACCCTTTCCTGTCCCCCTCCTCCTTGCCACAACGTGTGATGCCTCTTGCCAAATGCTGCCTGGGGCAAAGCCTGGGGCAAAAAAACCACATCAAAGAAGGACTTACAGCATAAGCTCCACCAATAAAGAGCAAACAGGTCAGACAGGCACAAAAAGAAAGAAGCAAAAATACTAGCTGAAGGCAATCAGATGAGTCAGACACAGAATTCAGGACCAATAAGGGATGATGAACTTCAGAGCATAAAAGGAGAAACACATCACAATGCAGGTGGACATTTTCTTCAGGCTCTTGAAGAAAATGTTCCTTTATCCTTTCCTCCCCTCCCTCCTCTCTCCCCCTCCCTCCTTTACAATAAATCACTTTTAACCTTAAAAAAAGAAAAAAACAAAGAATATAGAAGAAAAGAGAATGAATAGAGACTATGAGACCTGTTGGACACCATCAAGTATACCAATATACACATTATGGGAGTCCCAGAAGGAGAAGAAAGACAGAAAGGAGAGGAATATTCAAAGAAATAATAGAAAACTTCCCAAATTTAGCAAATGACATGAATATGGACATTCAAGAATCCCAGTTGAACCAAACAGTGTAAACAAAGAGAACCAACCCAGACACAGAGTAATCAAAATGTCCAATTGGGGGACAAGGAGAGAGTTCTGAAAGCTGCAAAAGAAAAGCAATGAGTTATACATAAAGGAATCCCAGTAAAATTAAGTGCCCATTTCTTATCAGAAACCACAGAGACAAAAAGGCAGTGCTAAAAAAATATTTAAAGAGCTGAAATAACACAACTGCCAAGCAAAGAATCTTATATCTGGCAAGATTCTTTCAAAACTAAAGGAGTAAGGAATTCCAAGACAAAAGAAAAGCTGAAGGAGTTCCTCATCATTAGACCTGCCCAACAGGCAATGCTAAAGTGAGTTTTTCAGACCGAAAGTAAAGGACACTAGAAGTAGATCAAATTGGCATAAAGAAATACATACTTCAAGTAAACGTAATCATAAGGGCAATTACAAATGCCAGTACTATTCTATTGTATTTTTTAGAACGTAATTCCACTTCTTACTTCTTACAGGTGTTAAAAGGCCAAGGATGAAAAGTAATGATAAATTTATGATTTCGGACATACAATGTACAACAATGTACTCTGTAACAAGTATAAAAAAAAAAAGGTGGGGTAACCAAGAAGTCTAGGAACAGCATATGTGTATGTTAGTGGAGATAAATTGGTATCAAATCAAATATAATTGTCATAAGATATAGAACGTTAAATTTTAACCTCAAGGTAACTAAAAAGAAAATATATGAAAAAGACATTCAGAAAGAAATGAGAAGGGACTTGTGCTGGTTTTAAAGGATTATGTAACCTAGAAAAGCCATGTTTTGATCCTGATCCATCTTATGGAGGCAGCCATTTCTTTTAATCCCTATTCAGCACTGTGGGTTGGAAACATGATTAGATTATCTCCACAGAGATGTGGCGCAGCCAATTGTGAGTATTAACCTCTGATTAGAGGGAGATGTGACTCCACCCATTCCAGGTGGGTCTTGATTAGTTTACTGGAATCCTTTAAAAAGAGGAAACATTTTGGAAAGAGCCACAGAGGCCATAGTATGTGATATAAGCCAGACACAGAAGAACAAATATTGCACACTCTCACTGATACAATATAATATGAATAAGCAAATTCATAATTAAAAACTAGAATATAGTATACCAGATGTTGAGTGGGGATAGAATATGAAGAGTTAATGCTTACACTGTACAGAATTTCTATTTGGATGGTAGAAAAATTTTGGTAATGGATGGTGGTGATGGTTGCACAAAATTGTGAACATGATTACAATATGGCATTATATATTTGAATGTGGTTAAGGGGGGGAATTTTAGGTTGTGAACATGTTAGAATAAAAATCACAGAACTGTACTTCACAACAGTGAACCCTATGAATAAAAATCATAGAACTGTACTTTATAACAGTGAACCCTAATATAAACCATGGACCACAATTAATGGTACAATTATAATAATATTGCTTCATCAATTGTAACAAATGTCCCTGTGGTGGTTTGAAGTTCTATCTACCCCAGAAAAACATGTTGTTAAATTTAACCCATTCCTACCTTTGGCTAGATGGTGGAACAGGAGAGGGTGAGTGTACCCTGACTCTCTGCAACAAGAGAAACCACTGAAAAAACTACTGGGACAGTAGTTTCAGTGTGTGAATGATGTGGGAGTGTATTCTTCTCTACTTAGGGAGATTCTGAATGAAAAAGTGGAGGCACTGAGATGGAAAGAACAGGATGAGTGAGCTCTACCAGGATTCCAGCCTACCCCTGTGGCTGGCTGGGAAGATTTTCCCTTAGGGCTCCCCAAAACTGGTAGTTCCAGGGGGAATTTCGAAACTAAGAGACCTGCTTTCCTTGCATATAAAGACCAATTAGCCAGAGTACAGTGTCTGCTCCGCATTCCTGAGACACATTGCTGCGCAGGCACCATCTACTGGGAAAAAGTGGAAAGTGCAATTGAACAAATTGCCTATGTGCTCTCAATAGAGTTTTAAGGAGAATTACAATCCCCACATGAGATGCAAGACATGGTTTGGGGGGAAAGACTGGCAAACTAAGTTCAAAAGAGGACTTTCAATGAAAATCTAAATACAAAAAAATAGATGCATGAAGGAAATTAACTTATAAAGCAATCTTATTAAAACGTTCAGATGCTCCATGTACAACAGAAAATCATAAAGCAGGTTAAGACTTGAGCAGACATGGACCAGTCAACTGAGCTAATTATATCACTGCCGGGGCCACCATATCTGGAACTACAAATCAAGGATATTCACAGCAACATAATGGATATTAAAAAGACACTGGTGGAAATTTAAAAAAAAATACTAAAAAATAAAATGAAATAAAAAAAAGACACTGGAAGAGCATAAAGAAGAACTTGAAAGAATAAGCAGAAAAACAGCAGATCTCATAGAGATGAAAAGTACTGTAGACCAATTTAAAAGCATAGTAGAGGCACACAACAGCAGTTTTGAAGAGGCAGAGGAAAGAATAAGTGAATCAGATTATAGGATAATTGAGCTTGAACACTGTTGGTTTCATAATATTACGGTACTCTTGAAAACCCACGTTTCAATTCTAATTCAATCTTGTGGGAGCAGCCATTTCATTTAATCCCGATTCAACATGCAGGTTGGAAAATTTTTATTACATTACAAACATTTTGATTATAAATATGTGGTGCATCCAATTGCAGGTGTGATCTTTTGATCAGATGGAGATAAGACTCCACCCATTCAAGGTGGGTCTTGAGTAGTTTACTGGTATCCTTAAAAAGAGGAAACTTTTGGGAGAGAGTTAGCAAAGACAGTTTCAGAATCAAAAGAGAAAGCAGCTATAGATACATGGAGCCTAGGAGACATCACCATGAGATGTTAAGCAAGTCAGAACCTGGAAAGAGCCAAGGGAAGCCAAGAGATGGAAGTCAAGAGATTTACACTAATAACTGAATGTTAATGGTCTAAACTTGACAATTAAAAGATACAGATTGTCAGAATAGATTTAAAAATATGATCCATGTATATGCTCCTTCTAAGAGACTCATCTTAAACCTCAGGATATAAAAAGACTGAAAGAGAAAGGATGGAAAAATATGTTTTATGAACGCACTAGTCAAAAGAAAACAGGGATAGCTATGTTAGTATCAGATAAAATTGATTTTAAATGTAAAAATGTCATAAGGGACAAGGAAGGACACTATGTATTAATAAAAGGGACAATTCACTAAGAAGAAGTAACAATCATAAATGTTTATGCTCCCAATCAAGGAGCTCCAAAATATATGAGGCAAAAAATACTGGCAAAATTCAAGGAAGCAATTGCCATAACAATAACAAAGGGAGATTTCACTACACCACGCTCCTATATCAAACAACGAGACAGAGCAGCAATAAGGAAATAGAGAATTTAAACAATGTGATAAATGAATTAAATCTAAATGATATGTACAGATCATCGCACCCTAACCTATCAGGATACACATTCTTCTCTAATGCTCATGGAACATTCTTCAGGACAGATCAGATGCTGGGATACAAATTGGGTGTTTATAAATCTGATAAGATTGAAATTATTCAGGATACTTTTTGTGACAACAAGGGAATTAAGCTGAAAATTAACAATCACTGAAGAACCAGAACATTTACAAATATACGGAGATTACACAAAACACCGTTAAACAATCAGTGGGTCAAAGAAAAGACTGTTAGAGAAATTGGTAAACACCTGGAGATGAATAAAAATGAAAATACAACATGTCAGAATCTGTAGGATGTGACAAAGGCAGTGCTAACAGGGAAATTTATTGCCCTAAATGTTTACATTAAAAAAGAAGAATTGAGAAAAAAGAACAGGCAAAAGTAGAGGACCTAACTGCTCACGCGGAGGAACTAGAGAAAAAACAGCCAACTAAGCTCAAAGTAAAGAGAAGAGAAGTAACAAAGATAAAAGCAGAAATAAATGAACTGAAAAACAATAAACAATAGAAAGAATGAACAAAACTACAAGTTGGTTCTTTGAAAAATCTATTAAAATTGATGAACCCCTAGAACAAATGTCGAAATTAATTTAGTAGATTGAAATGCTAATGATCAATGGGGGGGGTAAAGGGTATGGTATGTATGAATTTCTTTTTCTTTTTCTTTTTTCTGAATTGACGCAAATGTACTAAGAAGTGATCATGATGATGAATATACAACTATGTGATGATATCGTGAGTTACTGATTATATACCAAGAATGGAATGATCATATGGTAAGAATGTTCGTGTTTGTATGTCATGTTTAAAAAAAAAAATTGATGAACCCCCAGCTAGAGTGACTAAGAAAAAAAAAAAGAGAGAGAGTGTATAAATAAAAAAGATTAGAAATGAGAAGGGAGTCATTACTATGGATCCTGAAGAAATTTTAAAAGTTATAAGAAGATATGAACAAGACAACTTAGTTGAAATGGACAAGTTCCTAGAAAGATGAATTAATACTGTCTGAAGAAGAAACAGAAGATGTTAACAAATACAAGCAAAGAGATTCCATCAGTTATCAAAAATCTTCCTACAAAGAAAAATCCAGGGCCATATGGCTTCACAGGGGAATTTTCACAAACATTTCCAAAAGAATTAACACAATTCTGCTCAAACCCCTCAAAAAATTGAGGAAAAAGGCTCATTACCTAACTCTTTTTAGGAGCTAGTATCATTTTACTACCAAAACCAGATAGAGACATTACAAGAAAGGAAAATTAGAGATAAATTTCCCTAATGAATACAGAGGCAAAAATTTTCAAGAAAATTCTAGCAAACTGAATCCAGTGACACACTAAAAGAATTATACATTATGACCAAGTGGAATTTATACCAGGAATGCAAGGGTGGTTCAACATGAGAAAATCAATTAAAGTAATGCAGTATATTAAAAAATTCAATGGGAAAAATCATATCATATCGATTGATGCTGAAAAAGCATTCAACAAAATTCAGCATCCTTTGCTGGTATAAACACTACAAAAGGCAAGAATCATAGGGAACTTCCTCAACATCATAAAGGGCATATAGAAAAAAACCATAGCCAGCATCAATCTCCACGGTGAGAGATTGAAAGCAGTCCCCTCAAGATCAGAAATAGGAGAAGGATGTCCACTGTCACCACGATTATTGTACTAGAAGTCCTAGCTAGAGCGATTAGGCACGAGAAAGAAATAAAAGGCATCCAAATAGATAAGGAAGAAGTAAAACTTTCATTATTCACAGATGACATGATCCTATACTTAGAAAATCCTGAGAAATTCATGATAAAGCTTCTTGAGTTAATAAATAAATTTACTATAGTGGCAGGATAAAAGATAAACACATAAAAATCAGAAATGTTTCTATACACAAACAATGAATTAAATATGGAGACAATTAAGGAAAAACAGTCCATTCAAAATAGCCACTACAAGAATCAAGTATTTAGGAATATGCTTAACCAGGGAAGTAAAGGACCTGCACAAAGAGAACTACAAAATATTGTTTAAAGAAATTAAAGACAATCTAAACAGATGGAAAGATATTCTGTGCTTATGGACAGGATGACTGAATGTTGTTAAGATGTCAATCCTACCTAAATTAATCCAAAGATTCAATGCGATACCAATCAAAATTCCAACAACCTATTTTGAAGACTTGGAAAAGTTAGTTCCCAAATTCATTTAGAAGGGAAAGAAACCTCGAGTAGCTAAAGATATTCTAAAAAAGAAGAGAGTGGGAGTTTAAAATTTACTTCAAAGCCACAGTTATCAAAACAGCATGGTGCCAGCACAAAGATGGAAGTATTTGATCAATGGAACTGAATCAACAGTGTGACATTGACCACCAAATTTATGGCCAATTGATCTTCAATAAAGCTCCCAAATCTACTGAATTGGGAAAGAATAAAATGGGCTTTGGAAAACTGATATCAATAGTCAAAAGATGAAAGAGGAACCATATCTTACACTTTACATAAAAATTAACTCAAAATGGATTAGAGACCTAAATATAAGAGTCAGTACTATAAAACTCTTGGAAGAAAACATAAAGAAACATCTTCAAGACCTAGTAATAGGTAGTTTCCTGAACTTTACACCCAAAGCATAAGCAACAAAAGAAAAACTGATAAATGGGACCTCCTCAGAATCAAAAGGCATCTGTTCCTCAAAGGATTTTGTCAAAAAGGTGAAGAGGCAGCCAACTCAATGGAAAAAAGATATTTAGAAACCATACATTAGATAATTCCATGTACATAAAGAAATTATACAACTCAACAACAAAAGAATAAACAGCCCAGTTATAAAATGGGCAAAAGATAGGAATTTTTCTGACGAGCAAATAAAAATTACTAAAAAGCCCATGAACAGTTACTCATCCTCTTTAGTGACAAGGGAAATGCAAATTAAAACTACAATGAGATATCATCTTATACCTGTAAGAATGGCTGTCATTAAACAAACAGGAAACTATAAATGTTGGAGAGGATGTGGAGAAATTGGAACAATTATTCACTGCTGGTGGGAATGCATAATGGTATAGCACAATGGAAAACCGCTTGGCAGTTCCTCAGAAAACTAAACATCGAGTTGCCATACGACCCGTAAAATACCACAGCTTGGTATATACCCAGAACAGCTGAAAGAATTGACATGAACAGACATTTGCACGCCAATGTTCAATGTGGCACTATATACAATTGTTAAAAACAAGAAGAAACCCAAGTGCCCACGAATAGAAAAGTGGATAAACAAAATGTGTATATGCAGATCGATGGAATATTATGCAGCAGTAAGATGAAATGGGGTCCTGAAGCATATGACAATGTGGATGAACCTAGAAGAAATACTCCTCAGTGAAATAAGCCAAACACAAAAGGACAGATAATATACAATCTCAATATTCTCACTCTGTTAAAGAGGCAATGTCAAGGCTCGGGCAATAAATTTCAAAGCACAGCATAACAAATTAGTTGTAGAACAGATTTCAGAGTTTGGTATGGGTTACAGTTTCACAATTTTAGGTTTTACTTCTAGCTGCTCTAAGGTACTGAAGACTAAAAGAAATATCAATTTAATGATTCAGCAATCGTATTTGCTTGTTAAACCCTACCTTCTCTGTATAACTACACTATCACCTTTGATATTTCTATCCCACTCTTTAGGGTTATTTGGGCTATGCATATTCTAACTTTTTCATGCTGAAAGGGGCTGTCAATAATACAGGGTAGGGAGATGGAAGTAGTTGATGTTATGGAGAGGCTGGACCCTCTAGGTTTCAGGACTTATCTGGTCTAGGGACCCATCTGGACATTGCAGGTTTCTGGAAAGTTATCCTAGTGCATGGAACCTTTGTAGAATCTTATATATTGCCTTAGGTGTTCTTTAGGATTGACAGGAATGATTTTTGTTGGGGTTTAGCAAGTTATGACAGGTAGCAATGTCAAACCGGAGCTTGTGTAAAAGTGATCTGCAGAGCCTCTCCACTCTATTTGAATTCTCTCTGCCACTGATACTTTGTTATACTTCTTTTCCCCCTTTGGTGAGGATGAAGTGGGACCTTTTGATTAGGTTAATTTAGTTATGTGTCACCTTATCAGGATGGGTCTTACCCTATTATGACATCCTTTATAAGAGAACGAAATTGAGACAGAGAAAGCCAGAGTGCGCAAGAAGCTGAACCACAACCTGGAAAAGAAGGAAGAGACCAGGAGACACTGCCATATGTCTGGTCAAATGACAGAGATGAATCAAAGATTACTGGCAGCCAGCCCCAAAATGCCACAGTCTTCAGGGAGAAAACATAGCCTTTGGACATTTTCCTAGCCTCAAATTCATGAACAAATACATTCCAATTGTCTATACCACCCAATTGATGGCATTTGCTTAAGCAAGCTGGGAAACTAAAGCAGTACTAAATTAATGGAAGGTATTATTAATAGGAAGGTATATAAGAATGGAGTATTTTCTGCATGATTTTAGGTCTACCTGCAATTTCTCTAATTTTAAGAAAAAATAATCCAGAAATATATTTAAAAATGGAAATTATGCATATGCCAATAAACACTGACTAGGAATGAAAGCAACATAACACTACAGTTCATTTCATTTGATAAAAATAAAATGTCTTTGTTAAATTTAATTCAACACTGTGTTAGTTTGCTAGCTACTAGAATGCAATATACCAGAACAGGAATGGCTTTTACAAAAGGGAAGTTCAGTAAGTTACGAGTTTACAGTTTTAAGGCAACGAAAATGTCCCAAATTAAGGCACCAACAAGTGGTTACCTTAATCCAAGGAAGGTCCATGGGTTAGGAACCCCTTTGTCAGCTGGGTAGTCATGTGGCTGGCATCTGCCTCTCCAGGTTCAGGCTTGCTTAATATCTCATGGCAACAACTGCTAGGCTCCAAGCATCTACAAACATCCATGTCTATTTTCCATGTGTCCACATCTGTGTCAGCTCTGCTGAAGTTTTGGTCAGCTCTGATGCTTCTATACATTCTCTAGACTCTATCCTTTCTGACTCTATCTAAAATGTTTCCACTTTCAAAGGAGTTCATTAATCTCATCAAGCCCCACCTGGAATAGGTGGAGTCACACTTCCATGTAATCAAAGTAATACCCACTCTGGGCCATATCATATGTCCATGGAGATAATCTAATCAAAAGCCTCCAAACTAGGTTATTGAAGCAGGATTAAAAGAAACAGCTGACCCCACAAGATTGGATCAGGATTAAAACATGACTTTTCTGAGTTGCATAACACTTTCAAACTGGCACATTCTACCCTTTGGACCCCCCACCCCCACAAACATGTTTTTTCGATATAAAAATATATATTCACTCCATTACAGTATCACAAAATCCTCAAAACATTTCAGTAAAAATACAACCACAAATCAAAGTTAAAACCAGTACAACATCTCATCAAAGTTAGCTACAGGCATGGTCTGTTCTAAGGCGAAGTTTTCTCTTCTAGCTTTAAAGCTTTTTCCAAAATGGTTCCCTCTAAAGGGCTCTAGTTAGCAGCTCCATCTTAAATAACAAACATGTTGGAACAGCTTTTTAAAAGGATAAAGATTCTGGAAGAGTTGTGAGGAGCTCAACAGAGAAGGCCTAGAATGCTTTGGAGAGACTGTTGTGGGCTCTAAGGATATTTCTAATAAAGTTTTAGACAGAAATGATGAATGTGTCATTCCAAACTGGAAAGAAGGCATCTCTGTAGATGGAAGGCAGAATTTGAGAGTAATGAACTTGGATATTTAGCAGAAGAAATTACCAAACTAAATGTGGAAAATGCAGCCTGGCTGCTCCTTGAAGCTTACAGTAAAGTGCGAGAGGAAAAACAAGTTGAGAAATGACTTCTTGGGTACAAAGAAAACATAAATTGGTGTTCTTGAAAATTCTGGGCTTCCAGAAAGTTAGACCCCAGTGTATAGAGCCCTACATGACGATTTATCCAAACAAGGAAACAGTAAGCCATTTCAGAAAAAGCCAGGGTTGAGATTGAGTTATCCAGGAGCAATCTGTGGAAAGTCCTATTGTCTAATGGTTAGGATCCTCTGAGGAAAGTCCTATTGTCTAATGGTTAAGATCCTTGTCTGTTACATAGAAAGTCAAAAAGAATTCTGTGGGATCTATATAAACAGAACCACTGCCAGTCTGGATTAAGACAGGGACACATTGGAGGGAAAATAACTTCAAAGGCAAAACCATGAAAGCTAACGTCTGAAATCAAGAAACCTTGGGAGAGGAAAGCAGACCCACCAAATCACTGGGATATGGTGAGTTTGCCCCAGAAGCAGAGGGTGGGCCTTCCAGCTCATTATTTAGGAAGAGTTGTGCCACCTCAGGCCTTGAAGAGCTCATTAACTGGGTATGGAGGAACCCTGGCTGCCTCCCCATTATTCTGGAGGGGTTGAGAGTGTGCCCCTAGAGTTGGCAGAGAGCCCGCATGCAGCCCCAATGTTTGGAGAGGGTAGAGCCAAGAAAAAGGTGGTCTCCTCAATATCCCACAAGGTTGCATACTCCACATCAGCATTTGGAGAGAGCAAGACCACTGCATAGGCCCTTGAAAAGGGTGAGACTGCTGCTTCTAAAGCCCCCAAGATAAATGACTCTTTGAAATCTAATGGAGTTTGCCCTGCAGGTTTTAGGAACTGTATGGGTCCACTGACCCTGGTGTTCCTTCCAATATCTCCCTATGGAAATGGAAATATGCATCCTATGACTGTCCCTCCTTTGTATATTGGCAACAGGTAACTTGTTCTGAGTTTTACAGGTCCAGAGCCAGAAGAAAATCCTTATCTTAGAACAGACCATGCCTGTAACCGACTTTGATGAGACTCTGTGCTGTTTTTAACCTTGTATTTTATTTATATTGATATCGAAAAGGTTTAGAGTTTTATGATATTGTGATGAAGTGAATGTATTTTGCATATGGAAAAAAAATGTGTCTTTTTTGGGATCCAGAGGGTGGAATGTGCTGGTTTGAAAATCTTATCTACCCCAGAAAATCCATGTATTAATACTGATCCAATCTTGTTAGAGCAGTAGTTTCTTTTAATCCCTATTCAGCACTGTACGTTGGAAACCTGAGTAGATTATCTACATAGAAATGTGGCATGCCCAATTGTGGTTATTAACTTTTGAGTCCATGGAGACATGACTCCATCCATTCCAGATGGGTCTTGAATAGTTTACTGGAATCCTTTAAAAGAGGAAACATTTTGGAGAAATGAAACTTCAGAGCCTAGAGAAACAAGAGAAGCCTCAGAGCCGACAGAAACTTCATCAGAACTGACACAGATGTGGACACGTGGAAAACAGAGACACAGATATTTGGAGATGCTGGAGTCCAGCAGAGGTTGCTATGAGATATTAAGTAAGCCAGAATCTGGAGAGAGCCAAGGGAAACCAAGAGATAAAAGCCCCATGAAGCAAAGTGAGGAATCTCAATAGGAACAGAAGCTGAAAACCACAGAGCCCAGGAGCAAGGGACCAGTGTGCAGATGCATCAGCCTTCCTTGAATTAAGGTATCTTTCTCTGGATGCCTTAGTTTGGACATTTCCACTGTCTTAGAACCATAAACTTGTACCTTATTAAATTCCCCTTTACAAAAGCCAATCCAGTTCTGGTATATCACATTCCGGCAGCTAACAAACTAACATGAATGGTTAAGGAGGAAGAATGTCATAAACAAGATAAATTGGGTATTTTTAAATGGTGGGGAGGGGAATGGTTTTGTTCTTGAGTTTGACAATAGTGAACTTCAAAATCACAAAAAGAAAGAAAAGAAATTAAACAGAGAAAGAAAAAGCACAATGAACAGAAAATAAGAAAAAATACTATTTCAAGATCCTAATAGTCAAAACTTTGACCACAAATAAAGTACATAAAGCAACAAGCATTAGGAAAATAAAACTGAAAATTGGAATCTAAGCTTTCCAGATAAGGTAGTTTAAAAAAAAATTAGACCATAAAGAATTTGAATAACATAAATATCCAGCTTGATTTAATATTCAACAAAGAACTTTATATGCTTTAAAAGAACTATATAATTTGCAAATGCTGCTGCCCTACCTAAATAAATTGACAATGTACAAAGACTCAAATAAAATTTCCAGACATGCATAAAAAAGAAATCATACAACCAAATTCTTTAATCAGAATGCCATGAAATTAGAAAATAATGAAGATAAGAACAATTTGAAAGAACCATTTGAAAATGAAAACATTATTATGTAAATCAAAGAGGAAGCAATTACAAAGTCAATGATCATAAATTATAAATTAAAGCAAGCGTGGTACATCTAAATCATTAGGATGCTGTCAAAGCCATCCTCAGAACAAAACCTACAGCCTTATAATACTAAATAAGAAAAAGCCACAAGAAGCTAAGTATATAACACAAAACCCTAAAGTAGTA
>PVIY010014404.1:0-23800 GCA_004026745.1 Myrmecophaga tridactyla | reverse complement strand
AAAATCTTAACTAAAACATCAGCCAGGGCTGGCAACGGTGGCTCAGTGGCAGAGTTCTTGCCTGCCACGCCAGAGACCGGGGTTCGATTCCCGGTGCCTGCCCATGTGAAAAAAACAAACAAAACAAAAAAACATTAGCCAAATGAATCTAGCTATAATATAATGTAAAATGGCCAAGTAGAATCAGTTTATAAATGCAAAATGGATAAACGAAAAGCCAGAGATATTTTCTAAAGAGATTAAAGGTAAAATTGATAAAATTCTACAAGTACTGAATTTTAGCAAAATATGAACAGAAGAAAATTCCCATAATCTAATAAAGTTTCCACAGAAACTTATACCAAGCATTGCAATTAAACTAGTCCCATTAAACTCAGGGATAAAACATTCCATTATTTTCTAACATTCTAGTTACAGAGAATCTTAAGAAAAGTACTAAAACAAAAAAGAATCATCTTCATGGATTCTTAGTAAGCATTAGATTTTATATACCCTGTGGTATAGTGTGGTGACAGAAAGAAATTTTATTTCTTTAACAGAAAGGAACAAACTGATCAAAGAAACTGAAAAGACATTTGAGAAACATCATATATTTACATAAATTTACCATATGAAAAAAGGTGGCATTTCAAGAAAAGACTGAACTACATGCTGCATGGTCAACTGGCATTGTGTATTTGGGGATAAAAATCATTAATATATCTTTACTTTACCAAAAATACAATCCAGTTAGGTCTAAACTCAAGAAACAAAATTATAAAAGTTCTAAATGACCGAATATTTTTATAATTGTATAATGAGGAAGGTCTTTCTAATCATAATCAAAACCACAATTTATTAATCTCAATACAAAAATTTTAAAGCTTTACACAGTAAAAGATCTCTGAACAATGAATGAAGAGATGAGAGACCTGTAGAAAATATCTGCATATATATCACACGGAACTAATATTGTTAATATATAAAAAGCCCTTAAAAATCAGAAAGAAAAATACAGAGTATAAACTAGCAATCAATAAAATTACAAAAGGACAAAAAACACTTAATATCTCTAATAACCTAAGAGGTGCAAAGTAGAATATGAAATAGCATTTCATTTATTAAATTATAAGTGTTTGTAAAGGGCTGGGGAAAAGGATTCCAGAAACTCTTTAAGAAAAATGGTGAGGCCAATTCAATGATATATCTTATAATACGGGACTGATTTAGACATTTTAAAAAGTCTACATGTATGGATAAAAGAAGCTGCCCAAATATATGAGGCATAAAAAGCAAATTAAAGAATATATAAAATATGTATAATATAGAGTATTAATATTTCCCATTTGTGTAGCAAATAAATATATGTTTATATGGGCATAGAAACAAAGTTCAAAAAAGTATATAACAAATGGCTAACAGTTATTAGTTGTAGAAGAGTAGAATTCAAAGGGGTACATTAATTTTGGGAAGTCTGTTTTTTGGGGCATCCTCAAGATACAGATGAGGAGGGAGATTAAGAATTTACCTGTTTTCTGGGGTGATACAAATATTCTAAAAAATGATAATGCTGATGAAAACACAACTATGTGATGATATGGTGAGCCATTGATAGTACACCATGTGTGGAATGCTTGTATGTTAAAAATGTTTATATGTTAATATTTATCAATAATAATAATAAAAAAGAATTTAACTATCATTTTATCACCACCTGTAATATTTGTGATGATACACACATACATGTGCACATTGATGTGCATGTACGTATTGTATTATGTATGGAAGCACTTTGCTTACTTTGTAATCCTCTGTATTATTTAAATGTTTTATAACAACTCATAATAATCAGGTATTGCTTTCATTATTGGAAAAATAATTTAAAAGTTATTTCCTCTAGGGGTTAACAAAAACAACTCAAGTTTAAGGAAAAAATAAAACAAAATAAAAAACCACCCCATCAATGACTTAAACAAATTTTTTAAAAAAGAAAGAACAGAAAGGAAGAAAGCCTACCCGAATGATGAATCTGATTGCTGCACATCCAGAAGTTGCCATTACTTTTGCACTATTGGGGACGAGATTAAAAAGTGTCGGTACAATGGCTTCAGCGCCATGATCAAACTTGTTCCCCAAAACAGTTGAAAGATGGCTACAAAGGAAGACAAAAAATGCTTTTCAAAAGTTTAATATTAAATATAGGTAGGACCATAACATTTTAAAATACTCTTCTACTGAAATAGTTTAAGAATTTTTATTTTAACTATTTCTAACTGCACAAAAACAAAAGTGAGAGAAAGAAGCGCAAATGTTATATACTCCTTTCTTATTCCATCCTTCAACTGGATATTTCCAAGTTGAAATTTGGAATTTTACTCATCTCTTTGCAATGGCATATGAAGAACCAATCTGCTCTCAGAATTTAACTATTAACTCTGAGTATATAAAAGGTCAAATAACGGATTTCCCTGATTTTTTAGTCATTACCCAACAGATAATTCTATTTTGATGTCCCAATATCAAATTCAACATATTTTAAAAACAAGTTCAAAATCTTATCAAATTACTGCTCCTCAAGACATTTTTTTACAACTATTAATGGTACCATCATGTTTTTAGTATCAAACACTTCCTGACATCCTTAGGTTAAGATTTCAGAATCCTTGACTGAAAACACAACTCTACTGGACAAAAGTTAGTTGGGTGATCTTAAGGAAATCTGTCTTCTCTCTCCAAATTTGTAGTTAAAGAGCTAATTTAGCTTTTAAACATTATTTTAGTTAAATATCAGAAAAGATGCTGTAATTACTCACAGCTCTGACAATGCTTGCAGTATTCGTTAATTTTTTATATTTATATCTTATTTAAAATACAGTTAGAATAGAGTCAGTTTCAAAAAAATCAGGTTCTTAATTAACTCGAGCTCAGATTTATTTAGGTACCTGAGCTTAGGTCTATTCAGTTACAGTTTCAGTTTTTACTGTCTAACATCATAAACAAAAAGGAATCTGAAGTCAGAAGCAGGAAGGTGATCTGCACACTACAAATCAAGGTTCAGTAGGTCTGTTTCTGGTATACGTTCTTGTGGTCTAATTCAGTGTCAATATCTCAATGCCTTAATTAATATAGGTTTATAGTAATTCTTCCAATCTGGAACATAAAAAGTTGTTTTACATATTTTGTTCAGTTTTCTTGTTGTTTTAGGTGAGAGGGCTACTCCCATGCCAGTTTCTGCATCACTGGCAAAAAAAGAAGTCTCATCATGATTATATTTTATGGAATTTTGTTTTGCTCATTAGAGATATTCAATTATTTGGAATATACTGATTTGTATCCAGCAGCTCTGTTAAAGTCCCTTAATTATAATTTATCTGTAGATTCTCTTGTGGTTATCTACATGTATAAATAAATCATCTGTAAATAAGTGCAGTTTATCCCTTCTGCAATCCCCAATTTTTATTCCTTCCCGCAATCTCTCTCCCCTCCCTTTCTTCCTGATTAGAAATACAGATGTGGGTACCTTTGTCTTATTCCCTATCTTTGAAGGAATGCTTTTATACTACTACTATATACAATAGCAGCGTTTAGGGTCAGAAGTGGTGGTAAAAAGTGTTCTATCATCCTTGTATTGTGGAAGATTATTAAGACATTAAAGTCTAGATTTTGATAAGTTAATGATACATGTTACAATTCCAGGATAACTGCTAAAATATGATAAATGGAGTGCTTAATATCCAAAACACTAAAGACAAAATTAAATACAGCTAGCGTTCAGACTTGTTCATTTTCTTTTCAAACTCACAGAAATAACAATCAGAAATTCACCGGTAGGTTTTAGAAATAAGAACACATTTTAAGGGTGGCATTAAGAACTGGTAAGACATAATTTTTAAAAAGAAATTAAACATACCCCCTCAAATGGGACATGACCTCCAGGGACGGAAGTCTCCCTGGCAACACGGGACATGGTAGACCTGGCACAGTGGGATAGAGTATGCCTTCTTAACCAAAAGGAGGAAAAGAAATGGACTAAAGTAAAGTTGCAGTGGCTAAGAGATTTCCAATAGAATCGAGAGCTCACTGTGAAGGTTACTTTTATGTAAGCTTCAGCCAAGTATTCCAAACTACCACAGTATACCAAGCTTCGAACCAACAGTATTTTTGAAAATCCTAGAGCGTGCTCTAGTCTCTATAAAAGTTGTTCTTAGTAAGTTCATTTTTCCCTGAAGATAAGAGGAAGATCAAATGAGAGGGAGAAGTGTAACTGAGAAATTAGGATGTGACAAATGACTGAGACTAGTGACTCATTATACAGATATGTCTTTTTAGTGTAGAGTGTTTTAGAATAGTCAGAAGGAAATACCCGAAGTTGTTGAATTGTAGTCCAGTAGCGCTGGTCTATGACAATGATTGTAAAACCATATTGCAGAAAAAAGTTGGTTGCCCATGCTCTATGGATCTACTTCCGAATGTTTTGTTCTGTCCCACTAATAATACACATATATATATTTCTGACAATACTACACTGTCTTAGTTCACCTACCTCTACTATAAGTCTTAAAATTGGGTAGAATCCAATACTAGTGATCAATAAGCAGGTGGAAAAAAAAAACAAAAAAAGAATAAGCAGGTGGGAAAAGGGGTTTGGGATGTTTGGTGTTTTCTTTTTTTCTCATTTCTCTTTCTAGAATAATGCACATGTTCTAAAAATGATCATGGTGATGAATGTACAACTATCGATGACACTGTGAGCCACTGATATGTATTCTTCAGATGAACTGTACGGTATGTGAAAATGCTTCAATAAAATTACATTAAAAGAAAGAAATTACACAAACTGAAGCTTTATATATTACGAAAATGATTTTGGGGGGATCATATTTATGCTTTCTAAGGTTATCCTACTTCAGCACAAAATCAATGAGTACCATGAGTATTAAATTCATTCATAAAAAACACATCACAGAAGGAATACACTTACGCTACAGTAATGCAAGCTTCTCTAACCACCTGGGATCTAAGATCCTTAGCTGAAAGTTTAAGCGCTCCATCCAACAGGCGTAAATGTTGGAAAAAGCAATCATACTGTGCAGCTCCAGCAACAAGCAATGATCGAATTTTCTTAAGCTGAAACAATGAGAATTTTCATTAGTGAGATAAAAGGTGGAGTAGGAAAAAAAAGTGCTTAAATTTCATCACTCAAACAAAACATAATAAAATGAAGCACCTATAACATTTCAGTAAATTTATATAATTATATTCAGACATTTTATCAGCATTTGTGCGTGTTTGAAACCGTCATGTACCCCAGAAAAGCCATGTGCTTTAATCCTCATTCAATATTACTGGGAGGGATCTTTTTTATTGTTTCTATGGAGATGTGACCCACCCAATTGTGGGTGCTAACTTTTGATTAAATAGTTTCCCTGGAGATGTGTCTTCACCCATTCAAGGTGGGGCTGCTTTCTGGAGCCCTTTAAGATGGAACCATTTCGGAAAAAGCTTCAGGGGCCAAGAGAGCCCACACAGCCAGAGATCTTTGGAGATGCATAAAGAAAATGGCCTGGGGCAAGAGGCTGAAGAAGCCTAGAGAGAAAGCTAACAGACGTTGCCATGTGCCTTTCCAGCTGAGACAGAAGCCCTTAATGTCATCAGCCTTCTTGAGCCAAGGTATATACCGCTGGATGCCTTAGTTTGGACATTTTTATAGCCTTGCCTTAATTAGGACACTTTCACAGCCTTGCAATTTAATAAATTCCCTTTTTAAAAGCCGTTCCATCTCTGGTATATTGCATTCGAGCAGCTTACAAATGAAAACAAATATATCTTTAAATAATTTGCAAACAAAAAAGGTCTTCTGGGAAGAATATTATAGATTTAATTATGTGTAGGACAGATACATGCAATATATTTAAGCAGAAAAGTAGATTTTAGAGTTTCAAGAGAGCCTTTTTGTTAATGGTGGTAAAATAAACATAAAATTTCCATTTTAAAGTATACATCTGAGTGGCAGAGTACACTGACAATGCTGTGGAAACATGAGTATCTACTAGGTGAGTCTATTTTCAAAAGGGCCAAAATAGGGAAACTATATTCATCCATAAGCAAATGTACAGAAACAAAAACCATTATCCTGTCCATATTTTAACATTATCACACTTAATTTGTTAAGCAAATGGTTCTTTCTTCCTATAGCTGTATCTTTAACATTACTTTTTATTATAGGATTGTCACATTTTAAATGTAACCCTAGATATATGTAATAATATTACATTAATAAAAAAGATACATGCAGGTTCATGTGTACTCACATATATTCAGAAACTAAAAGTTTATTTAAATCACCATTATTATATATAATTTCACATTTACTTCTGAGGCTTTCTAAATTTTTAAACATAATTTTAAAATAAAATCCTAGATGAATTAAAGCTGTAAATATAAAAATAAAATGCTGTTGGAAAATATTTTGAAACAATATGTATATAACCTCAGAGTGTATGAAGGTGAGGAAACTATCATAAACAAAAGAAAAAAATTCAGAACGCATATAAAAGAGATTTAACAACAAAAAAAAAGTATGGAAAGAAAAAAATTACCTGTAACACATAAGACTACATACAAAGAATGGCGATAAAATAAGAAAAGAGCAAATAGCCTCATATTAAATTGAGCAAAATAAATACATGAAAATATGCTACATCTTATCAGCAGATATGCAAATTTTATCATTTTCCCCAGAAAGAGTGGTAAAAATTACAAAGACTTGAATGCTTCCAGTATCAGCAAGAGAACAGATGTTCTCACTGTAAGTAAGAGTATGAATGAATAACACATTTTTTTTTCCAAATTATTTTGGCAGCATCTACTGAAGTAAAATTGTGTCTACTCTTAACCTAACACCATTACATTTTAAAATTAATTTAAAAAAATTTTACAAAAGTAAAAGAACCAGTTTTATAAATGTGCACTAGGATATTTATTGCAATATTGTTAAAACTAGCACATACACAAACACAAACAAAGCACAAAAAATTAAAGATACAAAAAAACAACTACAAGTTCATCAAATGGGAAATGGTTAATATATTATCTAATAGCTTTTAACTAAGGAATATATGTAACTACTGATATGCTCTCAATACATATTTGAGCAACTATTATATACTTGACACAATACTTATACCAAGTGTGCTGAATAAAGTAAAAAAAAAAAAACAAAAGCAAGCTATTAAGTAATGTATGCAATATAACCTCATTATTTGCTTTTTTAAAAGGGGTGGAAACAAACGTGCTTATTTTATTGTGATGGTGAGGTTCACGTGTCAACTTGGTCATTCTGTTTCCCTAGAAAACCCTGACTAATAAATACACTTCTACATGTTTGAATATACATACACAGAAAAGGATATACTCCAAAATGAAACATCTGTTTTCTTAATAGGAAAAAAATGATTTACATTTTTGTTAAATAATACTCTGCACTGTTTCACTTATTGCAATAATAAGCCTGCGTCACTTTTCTAATTAAAAAAAAAAAAAGACTAGGAGGGTACTGTTTTTCCAAATTGGTAGTCTCAAGTAAAACAAAAACCCCACTAGTACAAAGTTAATGTTTTATACTAACAACATTTAAAATGTTGTTTCTTCAGAGATCATAGTAAAAAAATAATCCTTTTTCAGAGCCTGGGATCATCTCCCAAACATAATTATGCATGTAGAGGACAAGATGTATTTTCTTTCCTCCCCTTGCCCAGTAGTTAGATCTGATTCACTAGGACAACCTACTAAGAAATTCCGCACCTGCGTATCTCATGACAAATGGTTTGGAGCTCATCTTCCTCATGAGCTTCCAAATCTGTGAGTTGAACAGATTTCTTGTGGCACGTTCACCTCAAATGCAAAAACTATATTACCCTCAACTGACATTTTTCCCATTTTAATGTATATAAGATTCAGAAAAACTGAATCCATCATGCTTACAAATAACTGAACATAAAATACCCCAAGCCACCTGTTTAATTTCATACCCCTATTTATTTTGAGTATTTTCCTGCAAAGGCAGAGAAAAATATGTTGATGAATGTAGTTATAGCTATGTTGTTACTGTCAGTGTTATCTCAGAGCCCCTCAAATAGGAGACAGTGAGTGCTGGCTTCATCTAACATGATTTTCCTACTGGAAAAGAGAGAAGGGACAGGTTTAGGTTAAGGCTAGAAAGTTGACACAATTAACTATATAATTTAGTACTAGCCATCTCCCACTCCAAATCCCTTGAAATTAACACTTGTCCTTTTTAATGCTATCTGTGACTAGTTTTAATTTTGTCCTTTTTAATAGTCTGAGAACTTTACCTTGTTTACAAATTGACATCACTTTCCATTTACTTTTAGGCCATGTTCCCCCCTTTTTATTATATATAGGATTTCCTTTTCACAAAACTTTTAAGGAAAACAAGCTGAAGAAATAAAAGCTTAAAATTTGCCAACAACAAAAAACAACTGAAGAATTAAAAACCATAACAAATTTGGAGCCACAAATTTTCTACTAAAAACGGTATTTTGACATTTTAAGATATGCAGACTTCCTGTCAAAGAGCAACGAAAAAATATATTTTGTTCATAGTATCAATGGCCATATTTGATTCAATTAATAAAAATACAGATTTTCACAGTAGCTAGGTTGGGAGCTCTCAGAATAGAAGGGAATCTTCTGGCTTCCTGAGGACTCTTAGGTACTCATTTGGTACCACAGATATAAATGTAACAAATTCACAAACTTTAAAATATACACTGTCAATGCAAATATTATTTAAAAATTTATCAAATGTTTTCCTCAAGGAATTGAAGATAAATACAAATATTCTTAATTCAAGGATACCAGACCTTTTTTTTTTAATAATAGGTAAGAAAATTCATTATATTCAAAAACAGATTTGTGAGAGGAAAAAAAAACATATAAAAGGACACGTTGCAAATTTATTTCACTACTAGGATATATTCAGCATAAGGAGACAACCTGAACTGCCTTACTGATGTGAATTGGGGATGATCCTAATGAGCAACTTTGTAACCCCACAAAGATGCCAAGGCCCTGACCTACCAAGGAATCTCCCAACACCGCCTTTCCTAGTCCAACAAAAGTAGTACATACAGAAAGGCTAGCAAATGGGTAGCATGGGTTCCATGTAATCAACAAATATAGAAGAAAACCTGACCATTAATCAGAAAATGCCAGGCTATTTTAAGTCCAATAATATCTCAATGTGTTTTATAGAAAGAAATTACCTATCACACTCTCCATTTCGTAACTTAACTTTGATGTATTTAAAACAGAAAAAAGAAAGAAAGAAAGAAAGGATAATAAGGAAAAAAAACACTTACTGCATTGGCACGCTGATCCCAGTCATGTTTGTCGTCTGACAAAATTTCCCTTATTTTATTTAACGTTTCTTCTAGTTCTCGACTAGAATAGATCTTAAAGAAAAGATTCAGAATTAAAACATTAATATCTCTTGGCATAAACATCATGAAAATAATGCCCTGATTTATAAAATAACTTTCGAGTACTAAAATTATTTCACGTCCTAGCACCATTTTTTCATGGGTGTGGAGAAAAGAAATACTTTACAGATAATATTAAAATAAAATGCTTTATGCCTAAGAGTTACTTCTGGAGGACCTCTGTTATTGCTCAGATATGGCCCTTGTCTATCTAAGCCCAACTCTGCAAGTGAAATCATCGTCCTCCCCCACTACGTGGGACATGACACCCAGGGATGAAAGTCTGCCTGGCAATGTAGGAGATGACTCCCAGAGATGAATTCAAAACTGGCACCATGGGATCAACAATTAAGAAGAAGCAAAGTGAGGGAAAAATGGGGGGCAAAGAAGTGTAATTAATAAAGTATCAGTGGCAGAGAGAGTTCAAACAGAGTCTAGAGGCTACTTTGGAGGTTGCTCTTATGCTAGCTTCAGGTAGACCTTGCTACCTTCATAACCCCAACCAAGACCATTCCAGCCAATCTTAAAGAACACCTAGGGCAATATATAAGATTCCACAAGGGTTCCAGGCACTAGAGTAACTTTCCAGAAACGTACAACCTCCAGATGGGTCCCTGGTCCAGATAAGTCCTGAAACCTAGCCCAGCCTCTCCAGAAAATCAGATAGTTCCATCTCCCTCTTCCATATTAGTGACAGAACCTTCCAATAACAAAAATTTAGAATTGCCATAGCCCCAATAACCCCAAAGAGAGTTACGGAACAATAAAAGGTGATGGAGGAATTGTATATAGAAGATAGGATTTAACAAATGAATATGAACGCTGAATCATTACATTGATATCTCTTTTAGTCTCCAGTATTTTAGAGCAGCTAGAAGTAAAAATCTAAAATTGTGAAATTGAAACCCATGTCAAAATCTGAAATATGTTCAACAACTAATTGTAGTGCTGTGCTTTGAAATTTATGGTTTTTTTGTGTATATGTTATTGTTCACAAAAAAAAGGAAAAAAAAGTCGATTGTGATAATAAAAAGTATTTAAGCCCTCTAGCCTGCTATATTCTGGAGCAACTAGAAGGAGAAATATGAGAGGACTGTATGGTAGCCCAGGACAAACTCTGGGATCTATCCTGTAACCACTTGTTGAAGAGTGTTTTGAAAAACTATTGCTTTTTTATTTATTTGCTTTGTATATGTTGTACTATACAATAAAAAAGTTAAAAAAATAAATAAAATGCTTTAACTTGTCTTTTTCTCTTACTTGTTACCACTTTTGCTATTTTCCCCCTCATGAGTAACTTCTAACATACACTTAAAACACTTTTTAAAAACAAGACACAAATATCTTAATTAATAAAAATGGGCCCTGCTCTGATGAAGATGGCAGAATGAGAAGCTTTAGGATTCTGCTCTCCAGAGATTCTGAACAACCAGCAATGTTTCTCGAAGCTCCAGAAAACAGTTATAAGATTGCAGTAACAGGGCTAGCACAAAATCAAGAAAAAGGTTACTTAAAATTAGCAGGATTTTGTGGCACCCTGGGTTAGCTCCTGTTCCCAGTGGACAGATTCCTGGTCCCAGTTTTGGAGGTAGCACAGTAAACTTTGTGCTTATATCTGGAGCATGTATGTCTAACCCCATTTGTCTGGTGGTGGCCTGAGGGACTTACCATCCCAGAACTTGCCCTGCATATGGAAGGCAGCTCAAAGAACTCTCCTACAGAATGCTGTAGGGGAGCAGTCAAGTCGTGCTACCTGGGGCAAGGGATTCTTGGCTGTAGGATATACAATGCAGAGCTGGAAACCATGAGGAAACTGTTCCCTAGGCAAGAAGGACATTTGTATCTGTATAAAAAGGGAAATTTCCAGGGCCACATGCACATGCCCAAGATAAGACTCATGTACAGAAAGGATCAGGGTAGCTTATGCTTTGGTCTGGAGCTGTTCTTTAAACTCATTATACGGATAAGCTCGGACCTAGAGCACACATACAGATCAATCTTCAAAGGGAGAAAGGTGTTTCCTTTTCTATCCCTCCCTTTTTGGTATTTCCTGGCATCTAAAGAAAGCTCTGTTATAACACTGCTGGATACAAACTTAATGAACAGATGCCTCAGAGTCTAAATTCTCGCAATACACATTAAAATAACAAAATGTCCAGGTTTCACAAAAGATTCAAAACATACGAAGAAACAGCCAGCCAATGAACCAGACAAAGGAGACTAAAGCATTAGAAACTATCAATGAGGAGGACTAGACTTGGGACATTGCAGGCAAAGACTTTTTTTTTGAAAGTACTAACTGTGCTCAAAGAGCTAAGGGAAAACATGTTCAAAGAACTAAAGGAAATCAGGAAAATGATAGATGAATACAAAGAGAATAACAATAGAGAGTTGGAAATTATGAAAGGAAAGCAAATAGAACTTTGAAGACCATAGTATTAGAAATTAAAAGTTTCCTAGAGTGGTTCAACAGTAGATTGGAACTGGGAGAAGAAAGAATAAGAGAATTTGAAATTACCTAATCTGAGAAGCAAAAAGAAGAATGAAGAAAAGAGAACAGAGCCTGAGGAACCTAGGGAACACCTTAAAAGCATGCTAATATATGCACTGTGGGAATCCCAAAAGGAGAAGAAAGAAAAAAAGGGACAAAGAGAATATTCACAGAAATAATGGCTGAAAACATCCTAAATTCAACAAAAAACATGAATATGTACATCCAAGAAGCTCAACGAACTCCAAACAGGATAAATCCAAACAGACCAATACCATACCATGTTATAATAAACTGTCAAACGCCAAAGAATTCTGAAAGCCACAAGAAGGATGCTGTATGTCACATACAGGGGAGTCTCAAAGTGTCAATTTCTCATCAGAAACAAATGAAGACAAAAAGCAACTGCTATAATATCTTTAGGATTGACAGCAAAAAAGTGCCTACCAAGAATTCTATACCTAATAAAATAGCCTATCGAATTAGGGAGAGATTAAGACATTCCCAGATAAACAAAAGCTGTGGGTGTTTGTCACCACTAGACCGCCTATACAAGAAATGCTAAAGGGAGTTCTTTGTTGTTTTTAAATTTTGCTTAGTTTTGGTGCATGTGCCAGGAATCAAACCTGGGTATCTCACATGGCAGGCAAGCATTCTACTATTGAACCACCCATGAACTCATAAAGGGAATTCTTAGGTTGAAAGGAAACACTAGACAACTGACTAAAGCCACATTAAGAAATAAAGATCTCTGATAAAAATAATGGCATGGGTTAAAAGAAATGCTAGTACTACTGTATTTTTTATTTGTAACCCCATTTTTTACTTCCTACAGAATATAAAAGGCTAATACATACAATGTAATGATAAACCAATGATTTTGAACTCATAATGTATAAATACGCTATTTGTAAGAACTACACAAAGGTAGGGGGAATAGAGAGGTATAGGAACTTAGTTTATGTATGCTTTATTAAAGTTAAATTCACATCAAAGCAAAAAAGATTTTTATAGATTTAGGAACTTAAAGGGTTTCTGTTTGTGATGAAGGGAAAGTTATAGTAATGGATGATGGTAAGGATACTAAAACATTATGAATGCGATTAATCCCACTGAATGGTATGCTTGGTAGGGATTGGGATGGGAAGATTTATGTTGTAAATATAACATAAAGAAATATATATATAAAAAGAGAAAGAAACTGAAGCGGTAATGAAAGCTAGCTGTAATACTGGATGGGATCTAAGAGGAGAAAAGGCTCAAAAGAACATTATTGGGGGTAGTGCGACGGTAGCTCAGCAGCAGAATTCTTGCCTGCCATGCTGGAAACCCAGGTTCAATTCCTGGTGCCTGTCCATGTAAAACAAACAAACAAACAAACAAACAAAAACCCCAGAAATAAGAAATTAGAATATAGAATGTAAGCTTTATGTTAATGCTAAATTTCCTGGACTTGACAACTGTATTTAAGGTTATCACATAAGTGAATATCCCAGTTTGTAGGAAATATACATGGAAGTATAATGTGTTCAGTGAGTATTATGTGTACAACCTGTTCTCAAATTCTGAGAAGAGAAGAAGAGGAGGAAGAGGAGGTACAGTGGGGAAAGATGTAGCAGGAAAACTGTGTTCCCATTTGATGGTGACTGTGTCAGTCTGAAAATATTATGTGCCACAGAAAAGCCATGTTTTAATCCTGATCAATCTTGTGGAGGTAGCCGATTATTTTCATTCAAATTCAATACTGTATGGACGAAACTTTTGATTAGACCATCTCCACAGAAATGTGACATGCCCAATTGCAGATAAAACCTTTTGATTAGATGGAGAAGTGACTCTGCCCATTCCAGGTGGGTCTTGATTAGCTTACTGCAGTCCTTTAAAAGAGGAAACATTTTGGAGAGAACTGAATAGGCACAGAGGGCAACACTTGGAAAATAGAGACACAGATGTCTGGAGATGCTTGGAGACCAGCAGACATTGCCATGAGATGTTAAGCAAGCCAGAATCTGGAGAAAGCCAAGAGATGAAAGCCAACCCCAAAAAAGCAAAGTGAGGGACAAAGGCTGAAAGCCACAGAGCCCAGGAGCAAGGGACCAGCAGATGCCAGCCATGTGACTAACCAGCTGACAGAGGTGGTCCTAACTCATTGACCTTCCTTGAATTAAAGTATCTTTCCCTGGATGCCTTCATTTGGACATTTTTACAGGCTTAGAACTGTGAAGTTGTAACTTACTAAATTTCTCTTTTGAAAAGCCGTTTCTGTTCTGGTATATCATATTCCAGCAGCTTGCAAACTAATACAGTGATCATGTAATAAAAACAGAGGCAAGGTCATGTGCTGAGAAGAGAAGCAAGGTGATGACTGTATAGGAAAGAAATACTGCCAGTAGCTAAAGAAAGTGGAGAAGTAACCTGACTACAGAAACACAGTAAGGATGATAGACTGTTGAGGGCCCATTTTAGGTGAGTTCCACTAAAAAGCCTATGTCCTAACATGTCTTTCACAGGCAGCATTGTTACTAGACAGAGAAAGTAGAGCTGGGATCATAAAGAGTTATAGTTGTACTAAAAAGTTATTAAAAAGAAAAAATCAGATGTGAGCAATATATTTAATATATTATGTGCAAAGTTGAGAAGGAAAACAAAAGTGAGAAATGATGGAATTGGGAGTGCCTAGAAAAAGCAATGGAAGAAGGAAGAGCCTTGAAGTCATGGAGAAGTAACTGTCAAGCTACTAGTAGTTGAAAAAGGAGAGCATGATTACAGAGTAGGATACTTCACTTAATGACCCTGGCAGCAAAACAGTAACACACAGGTGAAATGAAAATCCAGTATGGACCATGAAGTGATATTAAGGTGAAAGAGAGGAGGTCAAGAAACTTATGGGTCATCCAAATGGAAAGTGAAGTCAAAAAAGTGTAAATAATAATAACTATTATTATTAGAATAATAACTATCATTATTAGAATAATAATAGTAGTTAACATGGGCTTACCATGCACTTCACCTATAATTTAACATTTCATCCTAACTACAACCTTCTGAGTAAATACTCCTATTTTAAGATGAGGAAACTGAAGTGTAGAGGGTTAAGTAATTTGCTCAAGGTTATACAGCTAATGTGGTAGAACTGAGATTCGAACCAAGCAGCTGTGGAATGCTGTCCAAGTCAGTGTAAGACAACAAGAGGAGGTGGGCCAGAGAGCAGGAACTTCATATAAGCGGGTGTAGGAATAATAGTCACCAAGAAGAAATGAGAGTAAGAACAATTACTGAGGTGATGTGAGCTAAGAGTAATTACACCTTCCATTTAAAAAAAGTCAATAAACGAGGTTTTACTTAATTACGCTGACAGGACCATGAAAAATTGAGGTAAACATTCACAGTTTTGACAGCTGATCAAATGCTATCTAAGTTAGTGTTTAATATTGAGAATTTAAGAAGTTTGCTATCTGAATTTGCAGATTTTTCTCCTTGTTGTCTTAATTTTAAATTGGTTTATGAAACTTACTTAAAACTTAAAACACAGGTTTTACAATGATTATATGGGTACTTTATTTAAATATGCCAATGGTTACGCTAACTAAGATACTCATTTTTGGTGGTTCTAAGTGTACTGTTTATTTTCTTAAATTAAAAATTATGAAAAGAAATTGAGTTTAAAGATTTAGAAGAGGTGTTGCTTCTATGCTTTTTATGAAAGAGGTGTTCCAGAGGACACAACAGAAAGTTGTGGAAGGTGAGGGACTGGGGGTGGTGGCGGAGGCTAGTTTTTCAGTTTAATGGATAACCGTGAAACCATTTTCCCCCCCTTCATTTAGTGGAGTAACCCTTGCTTCACTGATACCATGATAGTACCAGTCTGGCGCAAGTCACTGAACAATGAAAAATGTTCCGGGTCAGTTAAGTTTTACTAGTTGCTACTCCAGTACTAATCTTTCTATTATAAATGAAAAGCTCACAAAATACAAAAGGAAGTTAGGGGGGAGGAGGAGATATGCTTTTCCTTTTATATAAAAAAGTAAATACCTTAGAAAGAGAAAAATAAATAAAATACAGTCAAATCAGGAAAGTTTCTAAAGCTTTATCACAAGTTTTTAAAGATTACAGAAATGTTAATTAGCTTAATGGACAATTTTTCCTTTCAGAGAGCTACAGTATAGAAACAGTCAACTCAGTTTGCAAGTAGCAATGTGAATTATTTTTCAATAAACATACTAAAGAACATTCAACATTCACATCTATCATATAGGAAACAATATTTTGAGTGACATCAAATGTTGGCAAGGATATGGAGAAATGAGAACTATCAAACACTTCTTATAACTGGTACAATCACCCTATAGAGTTACAAATAGTAAAGTTGAACAGTGTAGCCATGTAATTCCACTTCTGTGTTCATACCCTAAAGAAACTCCTACAAACAGTCAAGGACATATGTTCAAGAATCTTCATAGCAGCATGGCATGAAAGAGCAAAAAGTTAAAAAATAACCGAAATGTCTATTAACAAAAGAATAGATAAATGAACTGTGGTCTGTTCATATAATAGAACACCATCTATCAATTGAAATGAACTAGTATCACACATTTTACAATGGGAAAAGCATAAAAAATAACAAGCGGTAAGTCAAGTTGCAAAATGTAATATACAATTTACCATCTATACGAATTTTGAAAACACAGAAATACTACTCTTATTTATGGATATATCCACTCTGACTACTTCAATTACCTCTACGTTAATGACTTCCAAATTTCTAATTTCAGCCAATCTCCAAAATTTCTCAGGGTTAAAAAATCAGTAATTAAAAAATTTGAACTTTAAACTGGATGTTACAATGTAATGAGATCCAACAATATGAATTTAATTTCATTCTCACTGAAAAATCACTTGAAAATCTAACTGTACTAACAAATAAGACCTTAGTAATAATAACTCAAGTATTTTATGTAACCATTTAAGGAAAAAAGAATCAAGAAAAGGAAAAAAATATATATTATACAAATAGGCCCATAGGCAATATACACGGGCAGTGCTATTATACTGGTGCCCTTACCTGAATAGAAGGGACATCTGTAAAAGCTTTTATAAAATCATCTTCATCAACGGCTCCAGCACCTCCCTCCTTCGAAGCTCCTGTTAATTAAAAGGAAATTTATTTTTTTAAGTTTATTTTAAAGTATTTTTAGCACTAGGGACAAAGAGAAAAATAAATCCTTTTCATTCTCAATAAAGACAAAATTTTGAAGGTAATTCCATTTTATAAAAAAAACATTTAAAAAAACTCCAACTTTCAGAAAAGTCAAAATACTTGGTGGTAGTTGATTAACTCTCTGTAAGGAACCTGTTAATAAAATTCAAATTTTCTTTATATGTGAGTTTTAACAGCCATAAGAGAAGGACCACAAAATAGTATAACTTGTGAGGCAATATAAAACTACAAATTAAAAGGAATGACAGTAAATTTAATGAATCAAAGTGAGAGTGAACACATGCTTACAAAAAATTCAAAAAAATACAAGAGTAAATAAATTACAGTTATTTCCTAGATTTTTCTTTTTTAATAATGTGAAGGATCCCAATTTTATTAATCTATCCCAATAATCTCAAACCTAAGGGGTGAAATTCCTTACCCATTAGCATTGATCCTCATTAAATAGTTTCCAACATGACTCCCAGAGACTGTGGAGCTGTCTGGAGTTCTTAGATAAATAAATTCCTTGTCTACCTTAACTTGGATTTTTAAGAATGGGTGTCTACAGAAAGCTGGGGAACTTGAAGACATATCTATGGCCACATTTTGTGTTTTGTATTTAAGGATCTTTCAAAAGACCATAGCTTGCTAGGCCTGTAGATCCTTACTCAAGGAGATATTTGTACACCAATACTCACAGCAGCATTACTCACAATGGTCAAAAGGTAAAAACAACCCAAGGATCCATTCAGATAAATAGATAAAATGTGGTATATATACACAACAGAGTATTATTCAGTCATAAAAAGGAACGAAGTTCTGACGCATGCTATAATATGGCTGAAACTTGAAAACATTGAGTGAAATAAGTCAGACACACAAAAACAAATATTGTATGATTCCACTTATATCAAAATTCTAGACTAGGCAAATGCTGGGGACAGAAAGAAGATTAGGGGTTACAGGGTATGTAGGGAAGGTAGAATGCGGTGTTACTATTCGGAGTAATAAAAATGTATTGATAATGGATGGTGACAATGACAATAGCTTAACATTGTAAATGCAATTAACGCCACTGAAATATACACTTAAAATTGGTTAAAATGGCAAATTTTGTGTTATATATGTTTTACCACAATATTAAAAATACACACATTTATAAATAAACGTTCCAAAATACTTGGGGCAAATAAATTAAGAAAAACTGTAACAATTATATAAAAATTCTAAGTTTAAAAATGGAAAGAATTCTTAGCACATACTCAGAAAAAAACAAAAGAAAAGAAAACAATAAAATGACATACAATTAAATATGTCAGACCCTGAGGTTGGGTAAATCAATCAAACTACCAAGAAGTACTCTCACCTCCATCTCCATGATTTGTCCTCATACCTAACTGAATAACTGAAAGGAATCATTTAAAAACTCAGAGACAAAAAATAAGATATATACCTTAACCACATTATTTTAAGTTAACATCTTACAACATACATTCATTTGTAAATTTCTTGATATAGGGTTACTGTTTTTGACTGTAGACAGAAGTTGTCTTGGACAGGCCACTTGACAGTAATTTCTTTAGAGACTTGTCCCTATCAAGTAGTTCCTAAACATTCGGCACAGTTTTTATAAAAAACAACTTTTTTTCCATATTCACAATTTATTCATGTATTTACCACTTTCTTGCAAATTACTTTGTTTAAATAACAAGAACAACTGCTAGGCAAATTTGAGAACAAAATTTAGAAGAACACAACTGGTGGAGAAGTGAACAAGTTTGTACAAGAGCATAGTCAATTACCACCTTAGTGTTCTGAAGCGTGGAAGACAAAGTTTTATAAAGGGAACAGAAGAGTATAGAGGAGATGAGTTTGAAGATTTACTACAGTATCTGCAGTTTACAAGAGATACCATACATAGAACAGAAAATTACCTGCAATACATAGCCTAACCTACCAGCCACAAATACAATCTCAAAAACCTTCAAGAGAATGCAGAACATCTGAATAAATCTCAAATAAGGCCAGAATATATAACGGAATGCCCTTTTGTTGACTAAGGATACACATTAAAGTCACAATTCACTTTAATCATAACGTCTTTATCATCCAGTGAGTTCTGTCTTATGAGTAGAGTCAAATAGGAGGAGTTTCATCTTATGAGTGGGGTCAAATAGGCAAGGGAAATTTAATGGCTTTTAAAGCCACACAGAAGCAACAGGGAATAAAAGCCTACAAATATTGCTATGGCTCCATCACGTGTGACAATTCAGTCTGTAATCCCAACATGGGCATTACCAAATTTTGCAAGAGTCTACATGGTTTGAATAGTTGGCTCCAATTTACTTCACTCTTACCTTTGAGATCTACTTTGTATAAAGAGAGTTGCTGCTAATGGGAGTATACTAGTGTCATGGTCAGGTTCATGTGTCAACTTGGCCAGGTGGTGGTGCCCATATATATGCTCGGGCTTTTAAGGAGGATTCAGAAGAGACTATCTCTCTTCCTGCTTCAGCCAGTGAGCCTTCTCTGGAGTGTGTAGGGACCCTTCATCAGAGTTGTCAGCTTCACAGCCTACCCTATGGATTTTGGACTCTTCCATTCCTACAGCTGTCCAGCTAGCCTCTCCTGAGAGTTTGTTATGGACCTTCACTGGTGTTACTAGCTGTGCTGGTGTGAAAGGATGTATGTACCCTAGAAAAGCCATGTTTTCATCCTAATCCCATTTTGTAAAGGCAGCCATTTCTTCTAATCCCTATTCAGCACTGTATGCTTGAAACTTTAATTAGATCATCTCCCTGGAGATGTCACTCAATCAAGAGTGGTTGTTAAGCTAGATTAGGTGGAAATGTGCCTCCACCCAGTCCAGGTAGGTCTTGACTAATTTACTGGAATCATATGAAAGAGGAAACATTTTGGAAAAAGCAGGAAATTCTGAGAGGGCAGAATGATGTAGCCATGAGACCTTTGGAGATGAAGAAGGAAAATGTCTTCTGGGAAACTTCATGAAACAGGAAGCCAGGAGAGAAAGCTAGCAGATGGTGCTTTGTTCGTCATGTGACCTTCCAGATGAGAGAGAAACCCTGAACGTCATCAGCCTTCTTGAACCAAAAGGTATCTTTCCCTGGATGCCTTAGATTGAACATTTCTATAGACTTGTTTTAATTGGGACATTTTCTTAGCCTTGGAACTGTAAACTAGCAACTTATTAAATTCCCCTTTTTAAAAGCCATTCTGTTCCTGGTATATTGCATTCCAGCAGCTAATAAACTAGAATACCAGCTTACGGCCTGCCCTACAGACCTTGGACTCTACATTCCCACGGTTACATGAGATACTTTTATAAATTTTACATCTATGATATTTTCTGCTGATTCCGTTTCTCTAGAGAACCCTAACCATTACACTAGGCATGTGGATGATTCCAGACAAAGACAGCAGTGGCCACTGTTTCAACCAACTACTCCAGACAAAGACTGCAGTGGAGGGGACTTGAGCACACTATGCTTTCTCAAGGATGCAGGCGAGAGTTAGTTGAAGGGCTGCATTTGCTGGGCAGTTCAAGAATGCTCAGCTTTGGGAAGGCATGGAAGAAGCTCTTGGTGTCCTTCCTGATCCTCACTTTAGGGTACTTTGAAGCCGGTCTCTGCCCTCTTCATGGACCCCTAGCCCTGCTTTAACTGGGAAAGACTGACTTGGGAAAGTTCTCTCCAGTGTCCCAACCAGGCAAAAGCAGCTTGAGACAATAGAAGTATAAGAAATGACAGCAGTGGACAGTCTGAGGCAAAGGCTTGCCAACTTCGAATATCCAGGAGAGGAAGGTCTCTCTCCTGGGAAACAGAGAAGACAACCGAACTTATGTAAATAGAGGAACTCCAAAACAACCAACAAGCAAAATTCCAGGACAAGACACAGGCCCAGAAAAGCAGGGAAACTTTGCACACTCATTTACCTTGGGCAGACCTTCCTGATAGAAAGGGTGGGGCTCAAGAAAATATCTGTCATATCACCAGGTGGTTACAAAATCAAGAAACAGACATCTCAGGGAATAAATCCAAGAGTTAATATTTTAAATGTTAAAATGTACAGTTGCAACAAGAGAGTAAAAGACAAACAAAGATACAACAAATGATAGCCCATCCAAAGGAAGAGGACCAGAATGTAGAAACATCAAACACAGCCTTTTGAAAAAACAGATCTTAAAAATGCTCAAAGAGATGAAAGAAAATACAGGAAAAAACCTAAAAGATGTCAGGAAAACAATGAACAAGCAATATGAGGATCTTAGTAAAGAGACAGAAATTTTTAAAAAGGAACTAAACAGAACTGCTGGAGCTGAAGAGGACAATAACTGAAATAAAAAATCCAAGGAGAGTTTCAAAAGCAGATTGGAGCTGGCAAAAGAATCAACGAACTCAAAGACAAGACATTTAGAATGAGTTCAGGGCTGAGAAGCAGAAAGAAAAACAGAATTATGAAAATTGAAAATAGCCTAAGACACCTCTAGGATACCATCAAGCATATCAATGTATGCATTACAGGTATGGATATCAATAATAAAGGAAGAAATGGAAAATTAACAAAGATATGGAAATTAAACATCCAATGGGTTAAAGAGAAAATCACAAGTGAAAGTAGAAAATATATTGAGGTAAGTGAAAATGAAATTACAACATAACAAAACTTATGAGATGCAGTAAAGGCAATGTTGACAGGGAAATTTATCGCTCTAAATGCCTATACTGAAAAAGAAGAAAGACTTCAAATCAGAGACCTAACCTTAAAACTGGAGGATCTAGAAAAACAGAGAGCAAAACTAAACCCAGAGCAAGCAGAAGGAAGAAAATAACAAGAGAGGAGATAAATGAAATAAAGAAAAAAAAACGAGAGAGAATCAACAAAACCCAAAAGTTGGTTCTCTGAAAAGTACAATAAAAGTTGTAAATAAATTTGTCAATAAAATTGACAAATCTTTAGACTGACAAAGAAAAAGAGATAGACAAAGCAAATAACGAAAATCAGAAAAAGGGGGCTATTACTACCAACCCTGCTGAAATGAAAAGGACTATAAAAGGATACCATGAGCAACCTATATCAATAAATTAGACAATTTAGATGAAATGGTCAAATTCTTTTAACTACACAAACTACCTATATTGACTCAGGAAGAAATAGAAGATCTCAAAATACCAATTATTACTAAAGTGAATCAGTAGCTGAAAATCTCTCATCAAAGAAACCCCAGGACCAGTTGGCTTCACAGGAGAATTCTATCAAATCCTCCAAGAAGACTTAATTTGAATTCTGCTCAAGCTCTTCCAAAAAACTGAAGAGGACAGAACACTTCCTAAATCATTCTACAAGGCCAACATTACCCTCATATCAAAGCTGGATAAAGACAACACAAGAAAACTACAGATGAGTATCTCTTGTACATATGAGATATTCAGAAGCAAAATTCCTTAGCAAAGTAGTTGCAAACCAAATCCAACAGCACAAAAAACAATTATACACCATGATCAAGTAGGATTAATCAAGTGGTGGTTCAACATAAGAAAATCAATTAACGTAGAAGCCACATTAATACAATAGAGGAAAAAAAACCATATAATCAGCTCTACTTAGAAAAGATATTTGATAAAATTCAGCACCCCTTCTTGACAAAAACACTTAAAACAAAAGGAATAGAAGGAAGCATCCTCAACACAATACTGGGCATATATGAAAAGCTCACAGCTAACATCCTTCTTCATGGCAGAAGACTGACAACTTTCCCTCTAATATCAGGAACAAGACAAGGATGCCCACTATCACCACTGTTTATTCAATGTTATACAGGAAGTTCTTGTCAGAACAATTAGTCAAGAAAAACGAATAAAAGACATCCAAATTGGAAAGGTAGTAGTAAATCTTTCATTATTTGCAGATGACATGATTCTATGTACAGAAAATTCTGAAAATCCTAGATTAAGTGAATTCAGCCAAAGTGGTGAAGTAAAACATCAGTACTGTTTCTATATGTAAGCCATGAAAAATCAGAAGAAAAACCAAGAAAAAAAATCCATTCACAACAGCCACTAGGAGAATCAAATATCTAGAAAAAAACCTGATCAAAGATGTAAAGATTTAAAACAGAAAAAGACAAAACATTGCTAAAAGAAATCAAAGATAACCTAAATAAATGAAGGACATTCTATATTCATGGACTGGAAGGCTGTAGTTGTTAAGTTGTCAATGCTACCCAAAGCAATTTATAGATTCAACACAATTGCAATCCAAATTCCAACAATTTTTTTTGCAGAGATGGAAAAGCCAATCATCAAATTTATATGGAAGGATAAGGGACCCTAAGTGACTAAAGCCCTCTCGAAAAAGAAGAATGACGTTGGAGGACTTACACTTTTCAGTTTTAAAACTTATTACAAAGCCACAGTAATCAAATCAGCATTGTACTGGCATAAGAACAGACACATACCAATGAATTAAATTGAGAGTTTGGAAATCAACTCTCACATTTATGGCCAAATGATTTTTGACAAGGGGGCAAAGACCATTCAATTGGGAAAGAATAGTCTCTTAATCAACTGGTGCTTAGGAAACCAAAAATCAGTTTTGGAGAGGATGCAG